>PVKS010012407.1:0-53836 GCA_004027875.1 Aplodontia rufa
CTGAGAAGCCAAATAATACTCAGGCATGCATTTAAAAGTACAATTTATTTTTTTTAGAAGTATATAGAGATACAGTTGAGGGGGAAACATTATCAAAACAATAGCAATCAATGTATATAAACTTTGTTATACAGGAGTAATGCCAGAAGATGGATGACCACCTTGGGTTTTACCTGTTGCAGTTTCCCCCAGAAGAACTCATGCGTTAAATGGGTAGCTCGTGGAAGAATGACATGGGCTTCTGGGATGGTTCTCCCATCTTCCCAATCTCCAGACTCCTATGAGTTCTTCATATACTCTCCCCCCTCCCCATCCCCCTCCCTATACCTCCAAGCATCTTAGAGAGCCATCCCCCTATTACTCTGAAAGTCATTCAATTTGAAGTTTTGCTAGGTTAGCTGTCTGCCCTACTGCTTCCCCACAAATTCTAGCATCAACAGATGAGAGAAACCATTTGGCCCTTGAGTCTCTGAGATTGGGAGACTTCACTAAGCATAATTCTACTATACATCTCCATCCATTTGATTTCAAAAGCCATAATATCGTCCTCTCTAATGGCCGAGTAGTATTCCATTGCATATATATACCAAAGTTTTTGTACCCACTCATCGAGTGAGGGGCATCTGGGTTGGTTCCATAGTCTAGCTATAGTACATTGAGCTGCTATAAACATTGATGAAGCCACATCGCTATAATATGCTGATTCTAACTCTTTTGGGAAAATTCCCAGGAGTGGGATAGCTGGGTCGTAAGGTGGTTCCATCCTTAATTTTTTGAGGATTCTCCATACAGCTTTCCTAGTGGCTGAACCAGTTTGCAGTCCCACCAGCAGTGTAACAGTGTTCCTCTTTACCCATAGCCCCTCCAGCATCTGTCGTTGTTTGTATTCTTCATTTTTGCCACTCTAACAGGAGTGAGGTGGTATCTCATTGAAGTTTTGATTTGCATTTCCCTTATAGCTAATGATGTAGAACATTTTCTCATATATTTATGGGCTTTCTGGACTTCCACTAGAGAGAAGTTCCTTTTGAGTTCTTTAGCCCATTTATCGACTGGATTATTTGTGAGTTTGGACTTTAATTTCAAAAATTGATATATATATGTATATAGTCATTTATATCTGTAATAGGGAGGGATTACAGAAGAGATAATAAGAGATCAGGGAGTGGGGGAGATCCTGGATAAAGATCAGTTCAAGTTTCTTTGCCATTACATATGTATGAATGAATGTGTAGCAACAAATCCCTTCAATGTGTAAGACTATGTTGAACTGAAAAAAAAAAAAGTTTACAGTGAGAAAAAAGGAAAACCAGCCTCAGAAACTTCATGATAATCTGTCTCAAACTAAAAAAATAAAACAAGCTGAGAATGTGGCTCAGTAGCTAAGCACCTCTGGGTTCAAACCCTGGTAGAGAAAAAAACAAAAAGAAACCCTTTCCTAGGCAAAGGAACATTAGATTCACTGAGTAAAATAATAATAATAATAATAATAACAATAACAACAATGATAATTTTTCCCTTTGGAGAAAAACAAAGTAAAAGGCCCTCCTAAAATGACTTGCCAAAATAAACAATGAATTTAGGAAGATTATAAGCAACCAAATGAAAGAATTTCATTAAAATCATATAGAAAGAGAGCCAACCATTCCTTACTAGATTCTGACCTTTCTGGAAAAGACTACTTGAAACTTTAAGGAGAAAGTGTAAATGGTTTCCTTTTCATTCCAGTAATTCTAACCCCAAATAAAGTAGTGTGGTTTTTTTAAAAACTTTCAGTTACAGTCATAAAGAAACATGGAGGTCTTTACTATAGTTTCAAAAAAAGAGGAGAAGGAAAAAAGAAGAAAGGAAAAAAGAAACAAATAACATTGTTTTAAAATCAGCTTAACTGATACACAGCATGCTAAATGAAGACACCTGTTAGAATCAACACACTCAGTCATCACCAGAAAAACAGGAAAAGGAATCTTAAATATTTGGCAATTTAGTTTGGTAGGGAAAGTTTACATTATAGCCTTCACAAAAATTATTTTTAAATTAGTCAATTAGTTAGCAATTATTCAGCATACAGGAATTGTTTCACCACACTAAGATTTCACATACATTCTTTTTCACTTAATCTTCTCAATAAAATCCTGAAGTACCTTCTCTAGTTCATTAATCAAAAAGAAAGAAAGCTATTTGGTTTTAAGTCACTTGTTCAAACTAATCAAGCCATTAGAGGTAAAATCTGTGTCTCAAATAGAGGTTTTACAGCTCTACATTTTTGGCTCTTCTTTTTGTATTACATACTGTCCTGGATATACCAGTTGCTTTCAGACAGAAAGTAAAATTTTATTTCTTTATAATAAGCTTTACATATTTTACTTACTGGTTTTAGACAAATAAATTGCTAGAAACAGGTGACTATAAAGACCTGATATGTTTCCCCCAGAGAAAAATGACCAAACTTGTTACTTACAATTTATGCACTGAAAATAACTGCCACCTACCTTGAGAATATGATATTTAAAACCACCAATGAATGTAAGATAGTAAAAGTTATAAATGATAAGATAAGCGGTCAAGATACAATCATGTTTCAGAATTTCTTCGTAAGAATTACATTTGGAAACTGTCTTCTGTCAAGAGATCACCTGAACAAGGCTAAGGGCATATTTGAAATATGTATTAGTCAAAATATTAAAAATCCTGCATGAATTAATGTGATCCAGAGTTGCATGGAGTCTAATATTAGAACTTATTCAGGCTTTTCACTCTAAGTCAACTTTTTTATTCCTATAAAAAAAATCTTTAAGAATAAAGAGCCATGACATTCCAGTACATCCTGTTGTACATTTTAGTCTCGTTTAGTTTCTCTTCATTGTTAAGAGGATGCGAACTGTACAGTTTCCAGCTAGTAACCCATATTAGAGAAGAAATAAGAAGAGATATTAGAAGAAAACAGGAGAGAAAGAACATTTGTGAAATGCAGTTGTCAAAAAAAAAATTAGCCTAGCTGGGCCTTATTTGTGAAGCATAATTGCTTTTAGCATATGGAAGTATTTTTTCACATTTTCTTTGTATAAAATTTGTATTAAACTTAAATATCTTTTTTGACAATGGTGTTTCTTTGTGACTGAGCCACATGGTGTGGTCTTTTGGGTCCTCCCTCCCCTCCCGCCTCCCAGTTTTTTCAGATTCTTCACCTTAATTAAACTGATTTGGCAAACCGGAAAAAAAAAAAAGAATAAAGAGCCATGAATATGTAAATAGATATAAAAAAATCACAAACATTTCAAAGAATTTATGAGTTAAACAGTAAATCTGTAAATAATATAGCCTAATAAATATTTTAAGAAAATTATTCTATTTCTATAGAACTATTGCTAAATTCAAAGGAAACTGTGCTCATGAAATAATGCTATAGAGAAAATAGTATATGTTTATCCTAAATTATCTTATTAGAAAACTCTATAGAAATATAAACTTAGTGTGCTTTTGGAAGCAATAACTGTTGCTGGTTGGATGATTCAATTATCATGAACTATTCTGGCATGTTTCATAAGCATTATCATTTTTAAAAACATAAAAAATATCTAAAACTGCAACCATGGTAATAAATTCTGAGTGCATGGGTTGGAGATGAGGGAGAAAGACAATGACAAATTGGTCCAAAAGGACACTGAGACTTCATAGTTGGAAGACTATTGTGCTGACAATTAGTAACAGAGGAAGCAGAACACAAAACAAATGAATGAAAAAGGCTGAACTTGCAATGAAAGACCTTATTATAGCGCAGAAACATTATTGTAATAAAGGGGCAATGTACTCTCCTCTATAAAACTTCCAAACAGGCACCCTCATCTCTTTTCTCTACCCCTGCATTTCATTTTTTCTTTAGCATCTGCTTGATTATGTATTATTTCTAATCCAAAAGAATTCCTCAATATCTTTTCTAAATTTCAAGATTAAAGATCTTTCCTTCCACTCTGGCCTTAAGCCTCATTTAACTTTACTCAAAATATAATAAATGCTTTCAAATTAACATAAAGATGCTGGGGGCAGAAAGGCATCGATTTATCATTAACAGTTAAGACAGGGGTAAGTGTCCCTGAAGTCCATTTCGCTAAAAATGCAATAATGATCTAGCTAGATGTGGTGACACACACCTGTAATCCCAGCAACTCAGAAGGCTGAGGCAAGAGGATTATGAAATCAAGGCCAGCCTAGACAACTTATTTGAGATGCTGTCTCAAATAAAAAATATAAAGGGTTAGGGATGTAACTCAGTGGTAGAACACCCCTGGGTTCAAACTCCAGTACCACAAAAAACAAAACAAACAAACAATGATTATATAATTCATCACAAATATCCAGATCATTCTTTCTCTGAAGATTGGTGTTTGCCCCATGACTCCTTTGACATAATTGGAAGAGCACTGCTGAAATATTCACATACTAGTGATTCCTCTGCATTAAGCTTTAGTGTCCTCAAATAAAAGTAGCCAAAAGCTTTGAAATACATCTTGATATACTGATTGAGAACGACAAGATTTGATCCACAATACTGACAAACTAGTCTAGAGGCACAGAAAGTCCATACCTTCCGCACTGCCCACACTAGAAAACATCTCACTCCAAAGCCCTAAGGTGCTTTTGATAGGTAGTAGGACATAAAAAAGCATTAGCTTTGAAGACTGAAATCTAGGTTTAGCTCTCAGCTCCATCACTGAAGACATGCCTTAACCCTGGGAAATTTCATGAGCCAAGTTTCTCTAGGTGTAAAATAAAAAAAGATTATCTTGTAAGAATGTTGAAAGAATTAACAACATATGTGTGCAATGCAAAGCAGGTAAGTGTTCAAGAGTGGTAATTTATTATTATTACTGCTCAACAGACTGGCTGATTTAAAAAATTATTATTTGCTGCTGACAGGCAAATTATTGGATTTTAGAAGAGGAAAGGACTTCAGAGATCCTTCAGTCAAACTCCTTCACTATACATTTGAGAAAAGTCTAAGTCATAGAATGGACAAGTGATCACCTTTAAATTACATAATAAATTTCTACCAAATAATTTTCCATCATATCTATATTTATCCTTCTACCCTAGCACAAGTAGCATTGTACACAAAATATACCTCAAGAATAATGATAGTCCACTATTAACCAACTGTGCATAATACTTGGCATACCACTAAGTTTCTATAGGTGATGAAGAGTGTTCTCATCCCTGAACCCTAGAGATGATCAAATGAATTCCAGTTAGGTGTTAGACCATAGTTCAAATCACAGTACTGCCATTTATTTGCCTTGAGACTCTGGGAAATATGTTTAATATCTCTAGGTCTGTTTTATTATTTAGTTTCAAAATGAAATAACAAAATATTTATTTCAGGTTGATCTTGTGATGCCAAATGTGCTCAGAGAAGAAAAAGTACTTGATATATAGTAGGCTTTTTTAAAAATATCATTTCTCTTCCTTCCACAAATCCCTCTGAATTTCCTTTGTATTAAGATCAGTCTATAGCACTAAATTTAATGGATATATATAATCATGATTCTAATTACAATTTCAAAAAAGATACACAATCCTCTATTTTTTCTAGAAACCAAAAATCTTAAGTTAAAAAATGATATACTAAAAATAAACATTCAATAAGTCGGATAGATATCTGCACATAACCAGAAATTACAAATTTAAAAAGATCATAAATAAGTACTGTCAGAAAAGCAAGCAATTATTTTTACCCTTCATATATAATAGCATGTCATGGAGGAAAATGCTGGGATCAGTAATAAGAATAAATATTACACAAGGATCCTTAGCTCAATATCAAAGGCTACCTGGTGTTAAGTAGTATTATACCTGAAAATCAGACATACTGACCTAATAGTAAGCATTTTAATGCAAAAATATTATAGAGTAAATCCACCACAACCACCTTGTCACATACAGGTTTGCAGATACTGATCCTCCATCCACTCCACAACTACAGCACCTTAACCCTCCTACAGAAAAGAAGGTAGAATTTTAAAATATAAACAGAGAGAGATAGTGTGGCCTTTTCCAAGCTAAAAGCTACCATTTAAAACCTTTACTTTAAAAAGGCTGCTAAGATAGGATTTTAAAATGTAGTATTTCTTGTATTAATAAATTTATTTTGTATTCTACTGGAAGATGAACAGCAGTATCACTGCACAAACTGCACATAAAACACCAGGAAAAAAAAACTCGGGTTTCCTAGTGCCTAACTCTGACCTTCCTTGGGAAAACAAAGTGTTCAAGAGTATGATTAACACCTTCTGTTAAATATTTCACATGTTGTATTTATTCCTATCATTTATCCTTTGTTATTTTCATTCTATTAAAGGAAAGGAAAATAATTTCCCCTGTGGCTTTCATTCACTCCTGAAGATTTCATACCCATTTTATTTACCAAGAAGATATTCAGCCAAATTTTCTCAGAAACATTTTTTCACATTAATTCTATTCTTGTTACCTGGAATCTACCCTTTCTTCTGAAATCATATTATTTCTTCAAACAATTTCAATTTCCAAGGAAGCTCTTCTTGAAGAACCAATCTTTAATGATACTTCCCCTTTCCTAAACTAAAACTGCATATTTTAATAGTAAAATGTACTTTAGACCTTAACTTTAAAACACCTCCAAGTTTCAATTCCAAGTGTTTGTGGCAGTTCCTTACTACTATACTATAAATTCTTCAAAGTCAAGGGCCATACCACCTATCTCTGGAATAATGAAATGAACAAAGGACTTGAAGTTGGCATTCTTTTAGGCGTAGGTTTAAATTCTGGCTCTGCCAACTCAACTGCCAGATAAGAGACCTAAAGCGTGTCACACAGCCTCTCTTTAAAACATGGAACAAGATACTTATCTCACAGTGTTGTTGTGAAGATTAAATGAGAAAATATATGTGAAAGGGCTTGATACATAGTAATTCTCAAAGAAAGACTAGTTTCCTTCCTTATTTCCTTCTTTTTCCCTCAGTACCTGGTACAATGTTGAGAACATAATAACCCTCAATAAAAACTTTCTAAATATTCATCAGAACTTAAGACTTCCTAAAGATATATATTTAACTATTAATTTTGATAACGTTTCCAAATTGTCATTACTTGAAATCACACACACACACACACATACACAAACGGTAGGTAATGTTAAATCAGACTAAGTATGTAAGACTATTACCTGGAAGGACTAGAAAAGAAGTCAAGGAAGGAGTCAGAAGAAAAAGAACTTAAAAATAACTCACCGATAATAATTATGGAAAGGGTCTTCCTTTAGATAAGCAGCTATGGAAAAGTGATAGTTGAATATTAATATTAAGAAAAATAAAGTGACAGAGAGGATGAGGGGCAAGCAAAGAGGAAGGGCAAAGAGTGTATTGGAAGAAAGGGGAAGAAACAAATGAAGAAAAGAAGGAACACTGGTTTTACTGGAATCTCTTTTATGTCCTGATATTGCTGGATGCAAGCTACTGAAGCTGATCATTCCTTGCCTACCTTCCCTTAAAAGCAGTTCCCACTCCATTCTCTACCTTAAAAAAAAAAAAAAAGTAGCAACTTAAGAGTCACATGAACTGTAATTTTCCTCCAAATGGACAGTATCCAAAGAGATCCTCTTAGAATATCCAGAAAGATACTTGAAGATTTATATACCTTTATTAAATAGCGAAAACAACTTTTGACTAAACGGGGTTAACAACAGTCACCTGAGCCCTCCTCAGCCTGCAAAAACATTTTGTCTTCTAAAAGATGGAGTCTGAAGGATTTGGTCCTCATTCAGTTTCTCTAGACCTCCCCCAAAGCCCTGAGACAGAGCTAATTTTGGCCATAGTAATGTCTTTTTCTTTTTTTCCCCACCAGCAGGAGGCTTGAGCAAACTTTGTGAATCTATTTCACATTGTTCAGTTATAAGGACAAACCCTAGCATCAAAGTCTCTGGCATTAAACAAAACTGGGATCTCCCCGCACCCAACCAAGCTATAGCAACTGGTCTCAACTGCAAGGGATTGCTGTAAAGGTTTTTCCTTAAAAACCTATAATGATCTTTAAAGACAACTCAACAAAACAGGTTCCTTTCTACTCCAACAAAATTTAAAGAGAGAAGAGCGACTGCCATTTAACTCCATTCAGCAAATAATACTGAGCATCTTCTCATGTTAATACTTCTGTTTGGATAGCACTTTTAAAATTTATAGTATTTTTACATATATGATCTCATTTAATCTTCATTGTAGTCCTGTAAAATACATTATTATTATCATCCCTGCTGTTCAAAGATGAGAATAAAGACCAAACAAGTTATGTGATTTGTTCAAGCCCACAAAGCTACTAAAGTTGAACAAAGAATCACATGAAGGTCTTAATTCCCAAGTACTATGATCTTCCACTATACCAGAAATTGAAACAAAAGCTATAGAAAAAGTTTTCAACGTATGTATATATGTCACTGCCTTTATAAGTACATTACTCTCTTTGAGTCTACATAAGACTCCATATTCCTTTATGTTTTAATAAATGGGGCTCAGAAGATAAAGCTTACTGATAGTTTTGGAATCTACAAGAAAGAAAGATAAGAGATCACAGAAGACACAAGGAAAAATACAAGCTGTAAAACAGAAATGTAAGCAGGTAGGTCACTGAGATTGACATAATTAGGGAATTATGAAAATAGTGAGATTATATAGTGGGAAGCTCAAGTAGTACACAGATAAGCTTATGTTTGTAATGAATGCTGATGAAACCTTTGAGAGATGCCATGGGCTGCTCTCTCACCTGTGAAAGCTAGATTTCAAATGCACAACTACCCTTGTCATTTCTGCTAAAATAGGATTACACTTTTTCTTTTCAAACTGTAGAACAATTTGAATGAAAAGAAGGAAATAGGTTACTCAGTATGGCATTGTTATCTTGTAATTTTTTTTAAAGTTCCTTTTAAAGTGTTTTCTATAAAGATTTTCTGTATTCTCAATTTTAAATTTGGTTAATGGGATAAGTTCTGCAAACATAAAAACATAACACCATTTGTAATAATGAAGCCTAGAAGCAAATGTAAATAAACTTACAATAAGATACTTCATGACAAATTTTTAAGTAAGGTATTTAGTCCTTACAGTGATATAAACTTATTGCTACATTTAAATTTCTATTTACCTAAAAGTTTGATCACAAGTAGAGATAAGAATGCACCAAATCTTCAAATAATCTAGTACATAAAATGGTCTAAGAAAGAAATCACTGAAAATAAAAACAAGGTTAGGAATTCTGTATGTCATTGAACCTAACAGAATATAGCAATTTACATAAAAAAATGTGTGGAACATTAAGGAGTAACAGGGAAAAAAAGAAATACTGAAAAGATATAGGATATGTAGTTATTATTATTATGGCAAGTGTTTGTGGATATATAATACATCATGTGGATACACAATACATAAAATAACAATTCAGCTTCCCCTTTTAAAAATGGAGAAAATTCAGGACTTTTTCTGAGCAACAAGATGGTATTTGCAAAGAACTTTTTATGAAGATTAACCTAGCCTATGTGTTGCTTCCAAATATTTGAATATTTGAAGGCAAGAGAATAATTAGGAGACTGTTAAAACAATCCAGTGAACTCATAAATTGAGCTAGGTTGGTAGTAGTGAGTGTGGAAAGAAAGGACAATCCCTTGATGACTGATTCATGGCTTCTTTTTCTACATGGATGTATCTCATCTGCTGCATACTATAACCTGAGAGGTCCTTTTTTTGAATTCCTTTTTTTAAATCAAATACTGATCTGGAACCCAATCACTCAAAAGTTTCTGATGGTTTCCAACTGGTTTTCATTAGAAATATCAAAATAGTTTTCAAGACCTTCCACTATCTTATTACATGCTATTTAATCATAGCTTTTATTCCCCTCTAACATAAGTTCTCTACCCATCCAAGATATTTCCTATACTATTAATACAACAAGCAACTTAAATTCTCACTTCATATGTGTGCTCTATGTTGTTAAAATTACTGGTAATGTTCCTCTTCCAAAAACCTAACCTTCAGGGCTTGTGTTAACCTTATCTCATGACTAAATTCTTAGTCACCCTTAATACACCCTTATATATTGCTTCTCTCAACTTCCACTGCAAGTTCTCAATAAAATTCACTTTGGCCATTAGTCTCACTTTTCTTCACATTGTTGTTATGTTCTATATGAATGTCATCTATCCCTCCTACATATAGAAGCTATATTATATAATCCTTTTAGTATTTAGAATGGGTATGAGGACCACTAAATCTTCAAAACTGAATTATTATAATATTTCATAGATCACATATATTTTATATAGTTTTTGGGTTTTCTAAATGTGTAAGATTATTTTTCTAAGTAATGCAATTTAAGAATCAGTTCAGGCTGGAGAGGTGTTTCAATGGTAAAGTGCTTGCCTGGCATGAACAATGACCCAGGTTCAAACCCCAGCAACAAAACCCAACCACGTGTCAAAAAAAAAAAGATCAGATGAAAATCTAAATAAGACAGTCTCTCTTTCTCTCTCCCTCTCCCTCTCTCTCTTTAATGAAAAGGAAAAAAAAAAGCAGCTCTTAAGCTTTTTCTCTTTTCTCATGTATCTCCATGGAAGCATTAATGGAAATGAACTGATTTTTTCTGCATACTTAAAATCTACCATTTATTCAGAGATAAAGGTATTTTTTGATAGGTTTAAGCCCCATAATTTCCTTACATATTTTCAAGGAGAAATAGGTATAGAAAATGAATGTTTTATTTAATTCCTAAAATTGGCCTAAGAAATGCAGATGGACAAGACTTTTTATAGACGGGATTAAGGAAAGTATTCAAAGAAAGGGATATTTTCTGGGTAGGCCAGTACATGAAGCACAGAATAAGGCAGAACTCCAGAGGTTCTCTTTGGGACAAAGGCTGGCAACTCCTCCCTTACCACCACAGAGAGGAAAAAAGGAACTTTTAGAAATAGGATAAGCCCCAAAGACATGGGCAAATACTCAAGTTCTCCACAGAGGAATTCTTTCTGTTTTGAAGTTGAGCAAACTAGGAATTCAGGGAGAATTTGTCAACTCTCAAAATGTTACACACCATAACTACTGGGTAGAAAAATTATTTTACTGAAAGTGGCTTCAAACAATGCCTTGTGACTATATGTGTATCTCATATTATTTTTCATTCAATAATGTGAGTTTCCTGTGTACAGATGATTTCAATCTCCCATCATTAGAAATCCATCGAAGCTTAAGTCTAGTCAGAGATGCACTTTGTTTAGAAAAATGCCTTTTCAAATTGTGTATCTCTAAAGCACTATATTTAGAAGGCATCTTCACATATAGTTCAAACTTGATCCATCCAAAAGAGGATAAAGGTCAAATATTATTACCCACATTCCACAGGACTTGGAGAGTTTCCATTCTACTTGCCAAAAGATAGATACCTTATTAGTTTCAATCTATAGAAAATGTCTACTATACTTTGGATTGTGAATGTTCTCCAAAGGCCCATGTGTTAAAGTAAAGGCTTGGTCCAGGGTTTGGCATGCTTGGGAGATGATGAGTGGGGCCTAGAAGGAAACCTTTAGATCATTAAGGCTGTTCACCTGTAGGGAACAGTAGGACTCTGGTTCTTTCTCATTTTTGCTCCCTGGCCATGAGATGAGAAGTTTTTCTGGGCTACATTCTCCCACCACGATGTTCTGTCTTACCACAGGGTCAAAAACAACAGGGTCAACCCATCATGGATGGGAACATCCAAAACTCTAAGTCAAGATAAATCTTTTCTCTTTTCAAGCTGATTATCTCTATTTGTTACTTTCACAGATATCTGACTTAACAAAATGCCATGGTATGGAGATGGGGGACGGAAATGAGATTTAAATGATAGTGGGTAATGTCAGTTTTAACCTTCCTTGATACTTAACCTCCACTGTCTAGTAAGGAAATTTCTTTTTATTCAGAAATTTATTTGTTGAAGAATCACACAATCTTCTAACAAAATAGTAAGGCAATCTTAAAAATATCACTGGATTTCCAAAGGTCTCATTTGGAAATTTGGACGAGATGTTTTCAGATATTCACTCAAAAGCAGTTAGTAAGTCATTAAGCATTAAAAGATTTAAGATAAAAAAGACTAAGCTGTTTCCCCTAAAATAATTCAGATTAGTGGATGAGATATAGACATGAATTTAAAAAATCAAGAAACGAAGTGGTAACAACAAAAGATAACAGTTTGATAAAGAACAGAGAGGAATACTTTAGAAGGAATGAGGAGAGGTATATAAAAATGATTTAATTATTAGGTAAAAGCAAATTATACAGGCAAATAGAGGACGGAAGAAAATTTCAACAGAGTTAAAACATAAACAAAGGCTATGGACAGAAAAGCAGCAAACATATGAAATTATAAACAGTTCAATACTGCTGAAGCATAATTGCAGAGCAAAAGAGAAATTTACCAAGAGTTGAAAGCAGAGGCTAGACTGAAGAGCTCCTTGTATGATATATTAAGGAAGCTAGCTGTTATCCAGTAGGCAATGAAGATCCAAAGCAAGGCCTTGACAGGGGAATGGTATAGGGTGTAATTTCAGAAAGATCATTTCGACAGCCATGTGAATGAAGAATATGAGTGGTACAAACTAGAAGCATCTAGTTAAGAGTCTGTAACAGAGATGTTGAGGGCTCATTCCAGGGTGATTATAGAAAAAGACATAACAGGTTCAAGAAATAAGCAAATCAAATCAGCAGGACTAGAAATGGATTGGGAGTTAGGTAAAGATATGAAAGGAAAGAAAATGATGAAATGGATCCAAATTTCTGCTAAGGCTGAGATAGAACTGAGATAATGAAAATAAGGAAGAAACAGACAAAATCTTCTTGAATTCAGCTTAGGACATGTCAAGTCCAAAAAGTATCTAAGGTAAAGATATGCAAGTCAATGTAGTAAATAAACCTAATGCTCCGAGAGCAGCTTGGTCTAGAGATAAAAGAGTGTGACTGAGCTGCATACAGATCTTAACCCAAACTCTGAAACCTTAGGAGTCAGTCAATATACCTCACTCAAAGAAAAATCACAATACCAAAATCATGCATTGTGCAAAGAAAAATCTGGAGCTAGAAAATGCACAATACCAAAATCATGCATCGTGCAAAGAAAAATCTGGAGCTATCTCAAAATGCACAACAGATGGAAATCCAGAAAAATAAGAACTGAGAAATGCCTACTAGACTTAATGCTGGAGTTCAATACCTCCCCAAAATAACATCAAGGCATTTGAGAAAACAGTGGAAGTAGGAAGGCCACTCCTACCCTTCTCCCCTGAAAAAAGAGGTCATAAAAACCTAGGAAATTTTATCTGATTTCCCTTGAAGGAGGTCTTAAGATCTTCACTGGAGAGAGGTATTCCCCATACCTGGAGACAAGAAGCATCCTTACCTCTAAAGACAAAGGGACATGAAGAAAAATATGAACAAATGGGCCTTGCCAAGTTACCCCTATTTATTACTAGTCGATTATGGCCGGCTTTTCTAATCATATTTCCTCATAATTATCCACATCTTCATCAAACCTAAGCATAGAAATATACAAATTTATATGTTTCTTTGGATTTTCATTTTCAAAGGGTCCCATGTAATAGAAAAACTCACATTAATTACATTCATGTTTTTCTATTGTTAATCTGTATTTTTTGAATAGGGTCCTAAGCTATGAAACTAACATAAAAAGAAAAAATATTTCTTTTCTACTACATTAGAAATTTTTTTAATGGTTAAAACATACATAGTTTATTCATTTAGAGGAATATTTGGCAATAAAAAGGAATGGAGTACTTACGTACACTATGACATGGATTAACTGAAGAAACATCATGTTAAATGAAAGATAGAAATCACAAGAGATTACATTACTACATTAGAAATTAAATAGCCACTGGAGAATTCATAAAAAGGAGTTTCAATCAGGGCTAGAGCGGTTGCTCAGTGGTTACAGCGCTTGCTTGGCATGCGTACATGGGTTAAAACCCCAGCACCATGTACATGACAAAGTGACTGAGCAACGAAATCCATATGAAAAACTAAATAAAGTTGATCCTGTCTGTCTCTCTCACTCTCACTGTGCCTTTCTCTTTGAAAAAAAAAAAAAGAGGTTCAATCAAATAGATAAAAGACAAAGCTAGAAAGAAGAGGTTAAGTGGAAACATTGAGCACAGACTACCAAAATTTTAACCAGATAGGAAGGAATTCAAAATTAATGAAAATTAGAAAGGTCAATGCTAAAAATCCCTTCCAGTTCTCATGTTCCACTTTATTCAAATGGATAAAATGTCTAGTTTAGTAAAGATTTATTAAAGCACCCATAAATTTGAAATAAAATTGTAGCTATCACAGGGACATATACATAAAAACACTTTCCAACACATCTTAGAAATACCTTGTAAAATTATCTTTTTTAAAAAACATATTAAAGGATACTAGGACTACCAGTGAAGGAACCTTCTCTTGTTCCAACTATGCCTTCTTTTAATGCCTCCTAAAAACACTCTTTGTGCCAGGTGTGGTAGCACACACCTGTAATCCCAGAAGCTTGGGAGGCTGAGGTAAAAGGATTGCAAGTTCAAAGCCAGCCTCAGCAACTCAGTGAGACCCTATCTCAAAATTTAAAAAATAAATAAACAAATTTTTAAAAGGCTGGGGATGTAGCTTAGTAAATAAGTGCTCCTGGATTCATTCCCCAAATACCAAAAGCAAAACAAATAACAATAACAAAAAACAGTCCTTGTCACCTTCTACTGGGAATATTCTTGTATAAATGAACTGCTTACCTTCTAAGTAATCTTCAGACACCTATTCAAAGGTCAGATTTACAAATTTACAGATTTATAATCTGAGGAACCAAAGGCCTTTATAAATCCATTGAATTCAAGTTGTTTCACTTCCAATATGCTAAAGATCAAATTTCAGAGAATGACCTGCCTAAGGCATACTCACAGTTTTGCCAAAGTTGAAATTCAAATCATTTTTCCAACTAGTGCTCATTTCACAAAGTTAATTATTTCCTTAAGTAATTATTATACATAAAACTTAAGATTAGAATAAGGCAAACTTTATGAATAAAAAATCTAATTTATTTATTGTAAGGTCCAACTTAATAATACACCTGTAAATTAAGAAGCTAGTAAACAACTTCATTAGTTTGAGTCAAGTTCCAACAACTACTTGGTTAGGTACATAATGATTACAGATGTCAACTAATACTTATTTCATAGACTATCAGTCAGTAAATAGGATCTCTCCCCCAAGAGTACAGCATTTATTTCAGCCTCTGCCAGTAGAAGTGTTGGAGCAGATGTTGGCAGACTGTGACATACAATATGTCTTTAAAATTTGTTGGGGTGTGAAATTTCATAAGGTCAAAAAATGTTGCATTTTGATCAGCAGATAAAGGAATTCTGAACTTTTACAAATTATTTCAGAGAAACCAATAATTACTAGCAAAATGAACAAACTAAGAAACTACACTCCTGTAGGTGGTACATGATAATATATGCTGATGATTTAAGAGATAATTTCTATGACTTTAAAGCAAATGTTCACCCTAAAGATCTTCTGAATGAAAATGTTCTTAATTCAACACAAAAAACAATTGGAAAAAGAATTTAAAATATAATTTGCTGCTGAAAAAAATCATTTTTTGAGCATTTTGGTGGAGAAAAAATGTTTTCCTTAATTAATATGTACATATGACAGTGGTCTTATTTTTGTAAAAATAACATCCCTATGTGAGAATCCACTGATAAAAATGTAGAGGGTTTTTATTTTAAGCTGGTACCCATATCTTCAAATGATTCCAAAAGCCCTTTGATTTATCTTTTTTAAAAAATCATATACATAAGGATAAAGAAGACTGAGGCTCTTATTAATGGTAAAATGAACTTTAAAAACATTCAGGAACTATTATTTTCTTGAATTCTTTGATTGTTATTTAACTGTATTTTTAGCTTTGATTTTTCCTGACTTTTTTTCAAATATGGCTAAAAGATAATATATAACCAAAATAAAAATTAAGGAGGTTAAAAATTTCATATTCATGATCCAGACTCTACGCTAGATCTTATAAATAAAATGTTTTACTTCTGAATGAACACAGAAAGATCCTTTTACTGATGAATCAGCAAGTCTGAATAGTCTGAAGTGCCTGGTCATGACATATCAATGGTAACTGTCATGTGTCAGCTAATTTTGTGCCATGTTCAAACAAACACAAAATTTCTAAATAAATTATAAATATTTTTGTTAGATATTCACAAGTAAAACAACCACAGGGCTGGAACAGTGCCTCAGCGGTTCAAACCCCAGCTCATGTACACAACAAAGTGTCAGAGCAACAAAAACTACATGAAAAACTAATAAAGTTGATTCTCTCTCTCTCTCTCTCTCTCTCTCTGTCCCTCTTTCTTTAAAAACAAACAACTACAAACATAGAACCTCCTCAGAAAATTATTTCTAATGTAAATAACTTGTTTCTCACCATACAATCAAATAACCTAATATTATAACAGGAAACTTTGATAAAAAATACATACTTAAGCACTGGATCATGTTACAAACTAAGTTTAATCTAGCAACCAAGTTCAAAGGTATTCTTTTATATCTTATAAAGAAAAATTTGTGGTACACATCTCAGGAATTGTACTTATCACATTCAAATTCTAAATGTGAAAAATATTAAACTATATTGCATTAAGATTATATATTTAGTCACTATGAATTGAAATTTCTATCTAAGCTTAAAATTTCTCTATTATTTATTATTTAATATAGACCCAAAGTTTTCCACAGGCTCCTCAGATATCCTAAGATATCTGACACATAAAATCATACAAATAAATAAATACAAGGTGAATCAGGAATTATAATTAACTTACTTGCCACTGAAAAGTTGTTGAGAGGATAAGGTAAATCCACATCTTGAGGTTTCTCTTTATATCCTATGAATGAGCCATCTGTCTTCAAAAGGAAATATCTTGGTCTCCAGTTTTTTATATATTCTCCTACATGAGGAAAGCATGTGTGTTAATTCCAGAAAAAAATGAACAGCTGCTTTTATGTGAAAAATGAATTATGGTACAATGTATGTCCTACAACACTAGCCTTCAAAAATTGAGTTAGACAAATTTTTTAACTTAGCTTACAAAAGAAAATATGTAAGCCTACAATTAACATTAAGTAAAACCCCAAACATACTTTGTTTTTAATGATTTCACACTTTGATAATTCATTTGCACCATTATTCCTTCAGAGAATGCATCTGAGTACAAATTTTGTTCAATTTTTCATCTTATCAGACAGTTGTTTAGAGCATATTATAAGCCAGTTTAAAAGTATTTGTAAATCAGTCATGTAACATCTATCAATTTCAATGAAAAACACTTATAAGAGGAATATGAAATGGATGTTTCTCTTCCATGTGCCACTGACTAATAATTTATAAAAAAAAAAAGAAAATAGCTAAGTTTTCATGATTATATCCTGACTATAACTTTTTCGGTAGGAAAATAACCTTTTATACACGGCTATAAATCAGTCAAGAAAACAAAAGAATATGAGTTAATAGCACTTAAAACCATACACAAACTCACACATACACACAAATATAACTGTTAAGAACACATAGTACAGTGCCATTATATAATACCCAATAAATGTATACTTACATTTATATATAAGCTTCTACCTAGCCACAAAACATAATCTTCCTAATTCTAAGCAACAGAGGTACACCATGACACCAAGAGCTGCATGGTTTTCTGGTCTCATTCTCCAGTTCTTTACTGGACCTTTTCACGTTGTTATTTAATCTCAAATGCTAAATCACAGAACTACAAAATTTTTTTTTCAATTTTTAATACAAATCAGCTTCTTCTCCTGGCCCAAGCTCAAATTTAGCATCTGATTTCTCCAACTCCTTATTCTACCAATAACTAGGTCAATATAGACTTCACATATCTCCCCGTCAGCCTAACCTAAAGTGGACCATTAGTATCTTACATATGACTTTCTCCAGATGCTCTATGATTGCTTTTCCCCTTTCTACTCATCACCCCTTCCTCCTCATGTATGTATCACCTCCAGGATAAGCTTACCTGTATGTGAACCACTTTGATTTTAGCACTATTCTGCTCAAAAAATTCTGTAACTGCTTACTGTTTACTGTAAGAACAAGTCTCTTTATCATGAAACGAAATCTCTGGCTACCATATATTTAGATGTGGAATCATTTCTTTGAATCAGCAATTGTCAGACTTATTTAAGAACCTCTTAAATATAACTCAGTTAAATATAACTGAGAACAGAAAGCAGTTTTGTTTAGGTAGGTTATACTTTTGTTTACTGTATTAGAAATTGAAAATAAGAAAACTTTAAAATTGTTAACACTATCTTTAAAAGTAATAATAAACCTACTACATGTATTTATATAAAAACTATTTTCCAAAAAAAAATAGGACTACTGTTTTACATTTCTGCAAATATGTCAGTTTAATAGAAATAACCAGATTCTTCTCTTTGCTACTGCACTGAGTGTGCTGCATTGTTGTTTTGGTTGAAATGTAGCGGAAAAAAGAAAAAAAAATCCTGGGTCAAACAGACATGTTGGTAGAAAAAGGAAGACTGACTACCCAAATAGTTACAATATTTCTGTGATACTACATCAGAATTCAATAAGGTATAGATTCTAAAAAGTTAGTTGCAATATGGAATTTGAAACCTTATCAATAAACTTTCTGTATGTTTTGTGAAAAAAATACTGATCTGTATCACATGATGAATGAATCTTTTGCTCTGTGCATGGTATTCGGGGCTTGCCTGAATGCACAAGGACGCAGGTTCGTACCCCAGCACCATGTACCCAATGAAGTGTCTGAGCAACAAAAACCAAATATGAAAAAATTAAATAAAAAAGGATTCTCTCTTTCTCTCTCTCCCCCTCTCTCTTTAAAAAAATTTAAAAAAAATGGAGGAGATAAAAGGATATCTTTCTCACAAGTATGTAAGTGTAAGAAAGAAAAAAGACAAAAGAAACAATGCTCCTTCTACCATTTTACTAAAAAAAAATACGGTACTAATGTCAACAGTATCATAACAAGCTAAATACATAAAACTAAGATGTTGAAATTCACTATTCCCATTTTAACAATAAAACAGTTCCTCTTGATTGTCCTTGTTATTTTATTTTCCATCTTCACATTTGTATTGCTATATATAGTTTAAAATCACTAAACCTTAATTCTCCAATTAAAGATTAAAAAGCTGGATTTCAAATGCTGTTGTAAAATAGTGATATAAATTTATATTGGTACAATATGTATACCTGTTGAGCTAAATAACAAATAATAGCTTAATAATTATAACAAAACTAAAGAAATCAATTTGAAAAATATAAAAAAGAAAAAGATTGATAACACCATTTCTTATTTTGAACAGAACAGAATGCACATATTCAGGAAATGTGAAATAAAAAGAAATAAAATAAAAATTTTATTTCTAAGCCTACTTTCCTTTTAGCCACTAAATATTTACACCTTCATACAACAGATACATAAACTATCACTGTATAAATATCATACCTTTTAAATTAAACAAATCCTAGGAATTTAAAATATTTTATGGGGTGATCTATCAGGAGTTCTGGTTTCCAAAGAGTTCTTTAAAAATAAATTATGCATCCTTTAAACATAATACATTACACCCAGGAAGATATTTACACAGAAAAAATAATTGAAAAGTCATACCCTTCTTGCTTTCTCTTCTTTTCTTCATAAAGGAAAATAAACATTATTTTTAAGTTTTTAAAATGATTTTGAATTGACTCAATCAATAGTTATGCTGTCATACTAAGATAAAGTGAATCTCAAACTTTCAATGAAGATTTCTATATCCATTTTTTTGTTTTATCATTTTTCATCTATAATATGAATGGACTTACTGAGATTATGCTCAGAGTATATTCATTTATTTATTAATTTGTTCTAAGTGCTTTAGATGTGCTCCCACCCCCCAAAAGGGAAAAGGTCTCTAACTTCATGGGACTTATTTCAGTATTTCACCAGATTCAGGTATCCCCTAAATGTTTGGATAAGAGTACTAAATATTTCTTGAAATAAATAAACCTTTTATAGGTTCCCAATAAACTTCTGCAGTAAAGTTCACATAATAGCATTATGTGTTGGCCTAATTAAACATCTACCATCTAGTTGCAAAAATGGAATGAACAGGTTGATTTACTTATAAAGGAATGGCCCTTTCAATAGATATGAAAACAACAATATAATAAATAAGCTTTTATTGTCATTCACTAGACCCAATATGGAGGACAATATCCCCACCCTCAAAGAGTATTAAAAAATTATGGCTTTTCACAATACCCTAGGGCAGGACACTGTATGCTAAAGATAAAGTAAGGGGGGGCAGGGATTGTTCTGGCAGCACAGGCATCCCAATTGGGTCTTGCCTAGTTGGTCAAGGAAAAGAAACTGAATGGCCTGTTCCAAAAAAATATGGACAAGAAGTTCTGGCTTTTATGAGGTTAAGAGCCCTGAATACAGGTACCCTCCTTGAAACTAATCCTTTTAAGATGAACTACTAAAAGTTGGTCACAATTTTACCTTTAAGCATAGAATTTGCAACTAAGTTTACACTGGATCCATTAAATTAAGTTCTATTATACATTTGCATTTATGGCTTATAGCTTTCAATTTAAGATACCAGGACCACCACAAACACATAAGTAATGTACTGGCCAGGACTTCATTAGGTAACAGGGATTTTTCAGCTCCATTATAATCTTATAGAACCACATTGTACATGTGGTCTGTCATTGACCAAATCCAATGAGTATGACTGAATTTTCCAAAAATGATTCTGGTATTTTGGCTTTTATAGTTAGCGATTTTGATGGAACCTCGAAACATGTATACATCTGGGCTAGAGTGGTGGCTCAGTGGTTTCAGTGCATGACTAGCATGTGAAAGGACCTGAACCTGAGTTTAAACCCCAGCACCACATACACAACTAACTATCGGAGCAACAAAGGCCACATGAAAAAGTAAATAAAACTGATTCTTTCTCTCTCACTGTCCCTCTCTCTTTAAAAAAAAAAAAAAATGTATATATCCTAATCCCAGGAGCCTATATTACTTTATATGGAAAAATATATATAACCTTAGGTAACCAAAAAAAACGTGATTGAGTTAAGGATTTTGAGAAGAGCTTCTCCTGGATTATCTAGGTAATCCATAAATCCAACTACAAATATCCGTATCAGTGCAGTTTTTACACATGAGAAATAAAGGAGGCAATGTGACCACAGAAGCATATTGGAAAGACATGCCACAAGATAATTCCTAGACCTGCCAGAAGCAATAAGAAACACAAATGGACCTCTCCCCTCAAGCCTTCAGAGGGAGTATGGTCCTACTCATGCCTTAATTTTCTTACTTCTGATGTCCAGAACTGTGAAAGAATGAATTTCTGTTGTTTTAAGCCATCTACTTTGCTGTGATTTCCAACAGCAGTCTTAGAAAATTAATACAGCTTCTAAACACTGTAACCAAAGATTTGTTTATAGACCTAAAAACAAAACAAAACAAAAAAAACCTACTGATTCATTAAATTTTTAGCATCAGAGGTGTACAGACTCACTTAATACCTCCTAAATACATAGGAAAAATCCATATCTTCCTATAAATGGTGAAGAAACCTATTTGTGAATAATGGAACTAGAAAAGGTTCTTTCTCTAGAATTCACAGTTTTACTTAGTTATGTGTCCAGATTTTGTACCTTTGTCTACCTTTACTTCATAATTTATTTCCTTTCACTATTGAAACAAATTAACAATCTTATTTTGATTGGATTTTTATAGAAAACAAGGTAAAAATAAGATTCAATTTGGTTCCCAGCCTTTGTCTTTAATAACCTGAGATGAGACATTTTACGAGTTTAGATTCATACTTACCATCTGAAAATTTTGATATGATATTCAAATGGATAATCTTTTCTGGGGATTATAAACATTCAACTTATTATTCCCCAAAAAAATGGACAGTACTCATTTCATATTGCTTACCTAATGTCAAACTGCATTTATATTTAACAAACTTCAACCTAAATTATTCCACACACGCAGACATTATTTCATTATTTATTAACACTTCAATGAGAATTAAATTTAATTTTTTAAAACCTGAAGACATCAGAAAGTGCCAAAGCAGAAGGTAGGGATATGTCTCTGGACTAAAAATGGATTAATTAAAATATACAAATGATTTTTCATCTAGGATAACCAGAGAATGTCTATATGTGTTCATACATGCAAATGGAAACGACCCTTAAACATAACTCAGCCTTGTGTTCTCACAAATGGATTGGGCTAATGAACATGATTTCATTTTAAGGCGAGGGTGTATTCTGGAACCTTGTCCTGGTTAACTTCACGGATGGTAGATAGAGCGTTAGATCTGATTTGAAGTATGTACCAGTAGAGAACGTGAAGAAATATTAATCTATTGAAGACTTACCCTCTATGTTAACCTGGACTATGCTAAAAACACAATTAGGTGTATTAACTGAGATTTTATTTAAAAAGATACAGATACGATTTAATTGAAAAGAAATCGATTTAACTGTAGCACCATTTTCACAAATTCCATAAACCAATGATCATTTGATCATTTAGAATTCAATTAAACAAGACACTTTTCATTTTTAACACATGCTACTTTCCTAAGATAAAATACAAAGAAAATAAAAGATACTATTAACTAAATTTTTTAGTAAACAATTCTCATTTTTTAATGCACATAGGCAATATAACTTTTTAATTTACCAGTAGTCACTCATACTTTTTATAAGAGCCTTCAAAAACTAAACATCCCAGGGATAGAGCGGTGGTGCAGTGGTTACGGCACTTGCCTGGCATGCATGAGTATGTGAGTTCAAACCCCAGTGCCATGCACACAACGAAGTCTTGGAGGAATGGAAGTCACGTGAACAACTAAATTAAAAATTGCTTCTCTCTTTCTCTCTCACTGTCCTCTCTTTCTTTAAAACAACAACAACAACAACAACAACAACAACAACAAAAATTAACCATCCCTTAAGGAAGAGGGTGGAAGCATTTTCAAAAGCTGAAACAATTATAAGCTTAATTTTCCCTAAGAAGATTGTTTTTTTTACATTTTATTTCAAGGTTTAATCACAATCTAAGCTTTTTTTTTTTTTAAAGAGAGAGAGGGACAGTGAGAGAAAGAGAATCAATTTTATTTATTTTTTCATGTGGCTTTTATTGCTCTGACACTGTTGTGTACAAGGTGCACTCTCATCCCCATGCATGCCAGGCAAGCGCCATAATCACTGAGCTACTGCTCCAGCCCCACAATCTAGGTTTTAAAATACATTATTATTTTATGTGTTTGTATATTTGAAGGGAAAAATTAATAGATGGCACTTACTCTTGATGCATACAATAATGAAAAATAAGTTATTTTATAATGCTCATTATTAATAGTTAGAGCCACTAGTATACGTGCAAAAATTGGCTAATAAAATACATAATTGGTATTATACTTATTGAGGAGTATTTACAAAAATAAGGCAACAATAACAGATTTATCCAACCAGTCAAGAACCATCTCTTCAGTGAATGTCAGGTATATGAAACAGGTATCTTATCTAAAGAAATGAAAAGGTTATACAATATTTAAATATAGACAGACACAGGATAACAGAGAAGTAAACAGTCTTTTTTTATTGGTTTATTTGTTTTTTGAGATGGGGTCATGTTGTATTGCCCAGGTTGACCTCCTACTTCTGAGCTCAAGCAATCCTCCTACCTCACCCTCCCAAAGCTGGGACTGCAGGTTTTTGCTACTGCACCCGGCCTTTCTAAATTATTTTTGTTAATTGATATGCACAAATGCATAATAACATGAATATATATGTATTTTAAGAATTTCCAAAGACCAGTTTTAAACCAAAAAGTGGGCAACATTCAATAAAAATAAGTTTAAATGCTTTAAGAAACTATCCTTAGCAAATTTATTTATTTATTTATTTATTTATTTTTAAAGATTGAGGGACAGTGAGAGAGAGGAGAGAGACAGGAGACACAGAGAAACAATTTTTATTTAGTTTCTCATGTGGTTTTGTTGCTCTGACACTTCATTATGTACGTGGTGATGGGAGTCAAACCCACACACTTACGCATGCCAGGCAAACGCTGTAACCATGCTCTAGCCCCATTAGCAATACTTTTAAATAAAAGTCCTCATGGGTCAATTTTTCCCTAAAACAAAAAGAGGTTTAATTTTAATTTCAGTAAAAAATATATTTTCAAGGTTCATAATGTAGCAAATATTTTTGTTTGTTGCCAGAAGTCAAATTTACACATACGAATTACTTAAAATAAATCTTTCCTCCACTACTGGATTTCATAAATATTAGCATCGCAAATAAACAATATAATTCATAATTGTGATTCAACTTTAAAAAATTATGTTAAACTATTTTAAAACCAAATACAGTTACAAAATAAATGCATAATGATAAATATAATAAAAATCTTAAGTGTTTAAAATTGCCAGCTTCATTTTTATATAGAGGACTCCAATTACTTCTTAGTGGAGTCCTCCTATTCATGTTTCTCATGGAGTTAAGAAAAAAAATATTTCTCACTGAACTTGTCTTCACCAAGATGCCTTAAAAATAATCTTGCAGATTTTATATTACTTATACTGCAATGAATTAGCACAATATTTTCTGATTGCACATGGTAAAAATGAAATGTAACTTTAAAATGTGATTTTGCTCATTGTAGATCCTTTTTAAATATATATTGTTCAGATCTTCCAGCTCATGAAAACTTAAATTTTTAGGTCATTTCCCATTTGCCTAGTCTTTCAAATGTTCTTTCCATGTCCTTAGACAAATTTAAAGTGCTAAATTCTATTGTGACATCTATGCAATGTCTCTGAACAACTGTCATCAACCAGCTTTGGATGTGTGTTAGTTTGAATAACTTCTAAAATTTGGGTGATGTCTATGAATCACACCAAAAGCATTTCAGGTTCCTTCCCAGAATACTGAGTCTAAGATGCTGCTCAATGAACATCAGAGATTATGGAACAAACCTTGTAAAGCACTTACTTAGAACTGGGGGGAAATGGGCTTCACCTGTATTCATATATTCAAAAATACTTAGTGTCAAAATACATACAAGCACTATGAATGCAGCAATGAGTAAGTATAATTGAAATCTCTTTATTCATTCTTGATGATCCAGAGTATCATCATGAGTTATGGCAATGTCTCCTATTCCTTGGCATTTCCAAACAGCATCCTATGATATGTCTTAAGAAGATCCTCAGTATTTGTTGGTTTGATGCATTACTGTAGCAGAAGGAATTGGGAGGATGTCAGTATATGATTCTTCAATATTCTGTAAAAGATCTCAGGTTTGCTGCTAAGATGAGGCACTGCACCAACTTTTCTTTGAGAGGTTTTCTACTGTCAAAATGCTCAACATGGGGGCTGGAGAGGTGGCTTGGTGGTTACAGCGCTTGCCTGGCATGCGCCAGTACATGAGTTCAAACCCCAGCACCACAAACACAACAAAGTGTCGGAGCGACAAAAGCCATGAAAAACTAGTCTTTCTCTCTCTCACAGTCAGTCTCTCCTAAAAAAAATTTTTTTTAAAAAAAAGGTCAATATGATTATTGCAACTGGCCACATGGAAATTTTTTATAATTTTGGTGATTTTGTACTGTAATTTCAAAATGCCTTAATAGATTTCCAGATGTACCCATGCCCACATTCCTTTGCTTCATCACACATGTTCCTTCATGATTATTTTGAAAGTAAGTTACAATCAAGAAATTTTGCTTCCACTGCATTATGCATGAACTTGTCATTTTTATATTAAGCATAGTTTCATATCTACTTTCTAAAGAAGGCTGGGATCCATGTTTTGCTTTGAAACTAAAGAAATGATGAGAGAAATTCCTGTGCAGCACCAAATAACACAAGATACTAGAAAGCCAACTTCTCTAAGATCTCTCAGTATGACTGATCTGTCATATTTATATAATTATATAAAATTGCAATTTTCTTTTGTTTTCTAGAAACTGCATAATTTCCATCTATCTTTAAGTATTCTGGTATTTGTTTCATGATATTCTATAAATTAGTTGACCAAATTCTGGTTCCCTGTTTTAGAAAACATTACACATTAAGCCAAAATGTGATTCTTTTTACTCCTTTAAACACAAGAACATCCTGACAGAACTACAGTACTAAACTTTATTTAAAGTTAATAAAGCAAGATGAATGGTGGCAGGGTTGGGAGAGAAACACAAAGCATCACCACAAAACTAGCCAAAAGAAAATAATATCTTAGCAATTTAATGAAGAATAAACTGTGAGATTAATTTACATAGCAGAAGATATAGTGTAGAGAATTACTCAATCTGTACTCTGCTTCCTACTGAGTTAAATGTGAGCTAAATTATTATTTTGCTTACATTTACGCCCTTGTAAATTGTGAAAGCAGAGCTTCTTTTTGTAATCTGCTTTTTGCACTATAGTAAAAAGTCTCCAATTCTACACACCACTCTGTACAGAACACAAAGTCATTCCTATGCTATTTTAACAAAGTGTAGCCATGGAATTTTAAACTACTGCAAAGAAATGGACTAATTTAAGAAGGTAATTTCATTAAAAATTTTATAACTTCCTTACTGTAAATATGTTCCGTTTTATTTTAACATACTAAGTATTTAAATCAATGTAATATCCCACATTACATATACACTGTGGTAAATATCTTAATTAACATACAATATGAAGTAATGTGTCCATAAGATAAACCTATTTACCATGTATCTCCAGCACCTACCACAGAGCAAGCTAGCAATAACCATTAATGAATGAATAAATAAAATTCACCTATAATCAAGATAAGGACAAAACTCCTATCAGAATAGTTCTCTGGAACAGAGAAATCTCACCTGTTAAAATATAACTCCGTATGGCTCAATTCATTTTTCAGTTAGAACATACCTAATGGATAAGGTGTACAACAATAATGGTGTCTCACTATGGCAGGTATTGGGAACTAGCTGAAAAGCCTAAGTGCTTCCCTATCAGGAAGAATGCCTGTGCAATCTGAAAGCACTCCCTCCCACCCCTATATTAAAATCACTGTCTTATGGAATAATAAAACAGAAATTCTTGCAAATGAGTCTCTCCTGTAATAAACTTCTAGTAGTATGGGATTCTAAAATGACACTACATCAAACCCATGAATTCTATTATTCTGAGCATGAATCCATACCCTTCATAACGCCTCCTCCCTCCTTTGTTTTCCTTAAACAATAAACTAATTGAGACTTGTATCACAGCAAGCTTAAATGATGAAAGAAGGAAATGTTGAGAAAGAGGAAGAAAAGGAAACTTGAAAGTCCTTAGCCAACCAATGTGCCAGGCTTCACCATAAGAGACCTCTTCACAGTAACACTGAGAGAAGAATGCTACAGCATCCTAGCTTCACAGAGTCACAGTGAGGTGCTGAGACACAGAGAGCACTTAGGATAAGGCAGAGTTGAGATTTAGGTTACTTAAACCAACAAAAAACTACTCTACTACCCAGTTCGCACTTTCAAAATTAAGTAGTTAACACTCTGAAGACAAACCTCTCAGGTTCAAATGTCAATTCTGTAACTCACTACATGCTGATTGACAGACAAGGCATGTCACTTAATATCCCTCTGCCTCAGCTTCCTCTTCTGAAAAATGAGGCTACTAAGTAAATTAATTTTATAAGCAAATTAATTTTATAAACCACTGGCTTACAATAATCAATTACATAAACACTTATTAACTGAATAAAACATAATATAGTGAGGGAAATCAATCAAAAGATATTTAGTGAGAGCCTAAGATACATAATTCATTAGACTACACAAAAGTAAATCAAGTTCTTAAAATAAAATGGAATATATCTAGGCAAAGAAGAGCTCAAACTATTGCTGCTTGATGATGACATGATTGTATATTTGGAAGATCCAAAAAACTCCACCAGAAGACTTCTAGAGCTCATAAATGAATTCAGCAAGGTAGCAGGATACAAAATCAACATTCACAAATCAACTGCATTCCCTTTATTTCAATGATGAACATACTAAGAAAGAAATTAGGAAAATTACTCCACTCACAAAAGCTTCAAAAAAATAAAATATTTGGGAATCAATCTAACGAAAGAGGTGAACGACCTCTACAATGAAAACTATAGAACACTAAAGAAAGAAATTAAAGAAGACATTAAAAGATGGAAAGACTTCCTATGTTCTTAGATCAGGAGAATTAATATAGTCAAAATGGTCATACTATCTAAAGCACTATGCAGATTCAATGCAATATCCATCAATATTCCAATGATCTTCCTTCACATAATTAGAAAAAGCAGTTATGAAATTCATTGGGAAAAATAAGAGAACCAGAATAGCCAAATAAACCTTAGCAAGAAAAGTGAAGCTGGAAGAATCATAATACCAGATTTCAAAATATACTACAGAACTATAATAACAAAAATAGCATGGTACTGGTACCAAAACAGACATGAAGATCAATGGAATAGAATAGAAGACACAGAGACAAGTTCACATAAATACAGTTACCTCATACTTCACAAAGGAGCCAAAAACTTAAGTTGGAGAAAAGACAGTCTCTTTAACAAATGGTGTTGGGACAACTGGAAAATACGTATGCAATAAAATGAATCTCATTCTCTATCTCTCATCCTGCATAAAACTCAACTCAAAATGGATAAAAGACCACTTTATTAGTCCAGAAATTAGACCATAAACCCTGCACCTACTAGGAGAAAAGGCAGACCCAACAACTCCAACACAATGGCTGAGGAACAGACTTCCTAAACAAGACACCAAAAGACCAAGAAGTAAAAGGAAAAAAAAAAAATCAATAAATGGATGGCATCAAATTAAAAAGCTTCCTCACAGCAAAGGAAACAATTAAGAGTGTGAATACAGAAACTATAGAATAGGAAAAAAAATCTTTGCCTCCTGCACCTCAGACAGGGCATTAATATCCAAGATATACAAAGAACATAAAAAACTTACCACCAAAAAAAAAAAAATCAAAGAACCCAATCAATAAATGGGCAAAAGAACAGACACTTCTCAATGAAAAAATTCAAATGGTCAACAAACACGTGAAAAAAGGTTCAACATCTCTAGCAATTAAGAGAAATGCAAATTAAAACTATGTTGAGATTTCACCTCACTCCAGTTAGAATAGCAATAATCAAGAGTATGAATAACAAATGTAGGCTTGGGATGTGAGGAAAAGGGTACACTTATACATTGTTGGTGGGACTGCAAACTGGTACAACCACTATGGAAAGCAGATTGAAGATTTCTCAAAAAACTTGGAATGGATCCACCATTTGACCCAGCTATCCCACTCCTTCGTATATATCCAAAGGTCCTAAAAGCAGCACATTATAGGGATGTAGCCACTTAAATGTTCATAGTAACTCAATTCACAATAGCTAAGCTACGCAACCATCCAAGGTGCCCTTCAACTGATGGATGGATAAAGAAATCATGGTATATACACACAATGAAGTATTACTCAGCCTCAAGGATGAATGACATTATGTCATTTGCTGGCAAATGGATGAAACTGGAGGATATAATACGAAATGAAATAAGCAGATATGAAAAAAGAAAAAATACAAAGGTTGAATGTTCTGACATGTGGAAGCTAACCTGAAATAAGGAAAAGAACAGAGGAATAGTTGAAGGAAAAGAAAATGGAGGAAGGGAAAGTTAAAAGAAGGAATCGGACTTAACTTGCTCATGCCCAAATATGAACACAGTGTAGTGAATCTCATCAAAACATAAATTTCAACAAATCACTAAAAATGGGAGGGGAAAAAAAGCCATTTATTGAAAAACAGACCAGTAGAGGGAAGAGAAAGGAGAAAGGAGTTAAGGGATACTGAGGACTGAATTAGAATGAGCTATATAGCATGCCTTTACAAAAATGTAAATGTTTAAACCTATTGTCAAATATTTAAAACAAACAAGGGGTGATAGAAAGGCAGATGAAGAAACAGTGGAACTGAGTTAAACAAGATACACTCTAAGCATTTATGTCACTGAATATACTACTGCCACGTATGTAAAAAAAAAAAAATGTTCTTTCACAGAATAAGAATTATGTCACTATACTTGGGTATTTTAGGAAAATATATGACCCAGAAAGAGAGGCAAGGGATCAGGGGATGGGAGGAGGGAGGTGGGAGAGTCCATGAGGGTGGCGGGGTGGATATATACAAAACTGTATTGCTGTATTTTGTGTATCTATGAATGGCAACCAATCCCATCATTATGTACAACTATAATGCACCAATAAGAAAAATAAATAAAATGGAATTTGTCAAAATATCCATGTTCCACATTAGTTAAGCAAAGTTAAATGATGATTTTTGGTGGATAAAATTTCAATTATTTATTTATTTATTTATTTATTTATTTTAGGACAGAGGACTGAACTCAGGGCCTTGGCACATAAAATTTCAATTTTTGTATTCACCTTCCTTACACCTACTAATATTTCCCATTATTACTGATAACAATGAATTTCATATCACTTATGCTTATCTTATTGAAATCTCTAGTTAAAAACTTGTCAATATCATTATAGAAATCCTCTTTCTCAATTTAACATCAAGTACCTCTAGTGAAGGATCAAAAGCACTTTACTAAATTTACTACTAAATATTTCAATGTTTTTTTCAAATTATCTAAGAAACTTACTACATACAAAAAAAAAAAACATCAGACCTTTCCTTTTTTATTGAATAAGCTAGTCATTTCATCTCAAATACTCTGAATTCCAAGACATGTTTAAGATACACATTAATATTAGGCTTTAAAATGGGGGGACATATGATATGTGCATGTATGAAAACATAACAAACCCCTTCATATGAAAAACTATAATGAAAAATAAAATCTTATTTTAAAAAGGTTTAGGAATAATAATATATTTCAACTTTTGGTATCCAATACATTATTCTTGATTTATATTTTATTATTTTTATTTTTATTGTTGCTGTTGTTGTTTGGGATTGAATCCAAGGTACTTTACTTTACCCCTGAGCCACAGCCCCAACCCTTTTATTTATTTATTTTGAGATAGGGCATTGCTAAATTGCCCAGGCAGATTTTGAATTTGTGATCCTCCAACCTCAGTCTCCCATGTTGCTCAGATTACAAGCATGCCACACCACCCCACCATGCCCGGCTTGACTTGTATTTTATTTATTTATTTTTTATTTATTTATTTAAAGAGAGAGAGACAGAGACAAAGAGAGAGAGAGAATAGATTTTATTTAGTTTTTCATGTGGCTGTCATTGCTCTGACACTTCACTGTGCACATCATGCTAGGGGTTTGAACCTGTGGACTGGTGCATGCAAGGCAAGAGCCACCGCTCCAGCCCTTGACTTGTAATCTAAAGTGTATTTATGCTTAAGTATACAAAACTGAAGGAAATGTATGTTTCCATTTCAATGACTACTACTGTATAATCAAAATTATTGGTATAAATAAATCTGAATATCAAAATATCTGCTTTCAAAGAAACATACAGTAAAACACACCTAAATAAAATCATTTTAACTTTCCCAGTTAATTTTCCTATCCTCATTGTAATGCTACAATTTGTGACCAGTCATCTGCTATCATTTTCTTTGGAAAGAACTAAATATGCTTAAACTTCTCATCAAATTGAAGTATACAGATACATTTAACATTTTAAAATAGAACAAATCAAATAAATGTACCAACAAATCAAACACTATTCAAATATTCAAATAAGCACATTCTCCTCCCCTAAACAAGCTTTCTTTCAGATCAAATAAACACCAAAGCCGCTTCTCAATGTTAAAAATGAATTTACTTACCTTGGCCCTCTGAGGGCAGTATTACCTAAGACATAGCCAGTATTTTTAAAAAATAACCTTTACCTACCATTGTAATAAATAAAAATTTAAAAATTAAATTATTATAATTTGCTCTTTATACTTAAATTTATGTCCTCATCATTATCTGTATCTCTACAGGCATAATAATGCTTGTTTTCAGATGTATCTAGTAACTTTAAAAGGAAATTTTCTTAAAAGCAAGACATCAGTAAGGAAAATGCCTTGAAGTCTCATATCATGAAGTCGTTCAAAATACAATGAAATAAAAAGTTATACAAATGATTCCATACTTCATAAATACTTCATTAAATTCCTTTGGTAAAGTTCTCTAGAGAATAGTTTGTTTTTTAAAAACTATGGGACATCAAAATATTCAATCATTCAGTAAAGATGGGGTAATTAATTTCAAAAAGATTACACCTAGTTCCAAAGATTCTTCGCAAAAGCAGCCTAAAGCTTATCAGCTCATTTGTTACAAAAATTACTACTCATTTATAAATAAAAGATAATACTGAAGGACAGATTAGCAATGTGGGGTCAAACGCATACTTAACTGTTCATAACTCACTATGAAAAGTGTAAAAAAATCTTTACATGACAAAAGGATCATCAATTTACTTTCTAAAATCTAAGTCAATGCACATTGTTTTTTTCCTTTTTCAGAAATTACCCCTTTTACAAAAAGTAGGAAAATAAGTTTTCTCTAAAATTCACTTATCAAAAACATTTGCAAAATGCTAAATAATCCTGAATAATCCAATGATGTGGCAGACCTTTAATTTAGGAATGAAATCCTAATCTTCACATTATAGTTTTATCTGTAAGTGTTGATTATAAAGCCTAAACTTAACACTTCTAATCCTACAAACAAAACAAAAAGCGTAGGTTAAAGAAACTGACCCACTGAAGAGAAAAATTATTATAAATAGGTAAACCAAAAATTTACTTTTACAGAGCAGATCACCTGATACATGGCTGCCATTTAATAGAAATGTACTTTTATTTGAATATTTTTAAGAAAAGTCTTTGCTTCCATAATTTAAGGTATAATTCTCCACTCAGGATCGATGTTTATTTAACATAACCTTGAGCAAATTAGGATTTTAATATTTGAATTTCTAGAATTAAGCAGTTTTATACTTCTAAAAGTGTGAAATACCACAAATAATTTAAGATCAAAGAAAAATTAAAATTAACTTCCAAATCCTTTTATACTGAAACAAAAAGTAGATGAGCTATCATAACAAAGTCAGATGAACATACAGTAAATGAAGAGAAAGAAGGTCAATTTTTATTTTTTTCTGTAACACACACGCACGTGCGCGCGTGTGCGCACGCACACACGTACATACACATACACACACTTAAGTCTAAATATCTCTTCAGAATGATGCCAGGAAACAACAGCTGCTGTTCCACCCGCTTTTTGCTTAAAAGTATAAAATTATGAACTTTGATGCTGTGTTCCAGTCTCAAACAAATAAGTGACAGGCCTAGCCAAAAAAATACATGAACTTCACGGTTTATGCCTTTCCCGCCTTTGTATCTTGATCATGTTCTGTTCTAGAAAGTGCTACCAAGTTTACCAACATCTTTAATCAGATTTCTTGAAACTAAAACACATTAAAAATTTTAAGCCAAAACATTTCGCAAGATGCCTTAAAGAATATGTCAGACAGTGAAATTCTCTTCTGTTTTCTACATACTGGCCAATATTTTAAAAATTACTATTCATGCAGGATTTTTTAAAGCAAAACTCAAATACATCTATATACCATTAACAATAAAAGTATTCAAGAGGTTTCTTTTTTATTGTTATTATTCTGAAAACACTAAGTACCACTTCATTCATTTGTGAAAAGATACTCAGGAGTATTTTTAAATAGCTTTCATCCTCATCTGTGACACAAGCCTCCAGGCTATGGAATATTTCCACTTTGTTACCTAAGTTGTTTTTGGTAAAGGTACCTTTTTATTTAAATTAAATCATAACAATTATCTGTGTGTGAATATTGGCGTCAATCACATGCTGTTAAACATTAAATTATCCTTAAATGAAACTAGCACTGCATTCAAAGTGAGGCATATTTTTCTAGTACAAGCAATTTATTCTTTAATACCCAAAGAGAAATTCTTAGGCACTATACCCAGTCCTATGAACCTTAGACACTGAATCTGGCAGTTTTCCCAGGTACAACATCCCTTGACTTGCCATCTAAAATAATTGAGTAATATTCAGTAGAGTGAATGCTTGACAAAAACAAAAAACCTTAAAGAACCACTACCTACATCTGTGTGAGAATTAATCATACTCTACTAAATTTACTATCTCAGGCCAACTAAAGCCATTTCCTCTTTATTCCTCCAAGAAAATACCTCTGCTTATTCCAGCACTTTCATCCCTATGGAAGCCTGAACCATTTTTTTCATCTGAAAAATAAAGAGTCCTGACAATCAAACAATGCTTTAAAATTCCACAAGGAAATGAGAGATTATTTTGGGGAGTTATTTGTTCACTATAATCACTACATTTTTAAACTGTAATGTATTCTAAAATCTTACCTTAGGGAGCTGGAATGGTAGCTCAGTGGTTACAGCGCATGTACATGGGTTCAAACCCCAGCAACCCACATACACAACTAAGTGTCAGAGCAACGAAAGCCATGTGAAAAACTTCATAAAAATTGATTCTCTCTCTCTCTCTCTCTCTCACTCACTGTCCTCCTCTCTTTATTAAAAAAAATAAATAAAAATCTTACTTTAAAAAAGTTATATTCCAAATATAGCACTTTAAAAAAGTTATATTCCAAATATAGCTTAAATATTGGTCACAACAAAGAAAAAGGTAGCTCCAAAATAATGAGATTATTATTGAATAAAAGATTAATATAATTCTTAAGAAAATTCATAATTTAAGAAAAATGATTTTATAGGACAAAATATCATCAGTGAATACTCAGTCATATCACACTTTCAAACACTTATATTCAACAGTTTTCTCCATACTGCTTAATTAATTGCCCTCCCTCCAGATTTATGAAACAATAATAAATCCCTATATATAAGATTAAGGGGGGGAAAAACACCTTGTATCTGTAACCATTACTTTAAATGTCTCTAGAACTTCATTCACTCACTTTGCAAGTCAGAGCATTATATAAACAAGTGCAATAATTATCTCCAGACTTGCAGTAAGACCTAACAAAAATAAAATATTAACAGCAACTACTAAATTTGTTTTATTCTAAATACACTCTCCCATTTAGTCTTCTCAAGACCCTTCTTTTAATAGATGAAGAAATCCACATACAAATAGCTTAAGAGGCTTTCATAACTTTGCTTAGATAGGTTAAGTGATATTTAAATATGATCTCCATAACTCCAAAGACACTTTGTCTTTAACATTTCAATCACCTTACCATTTATACCTACCTGTCTGCACTACTAAAATTTGGCAAATGGTTCTGAAGAAATCAGAAATATGACAAATAAAGCATAGACCTGCAAATTTGCTTTACAGAAGCTTGCTTTTGTCAGAAACTCATTCACACCCTGATCACAAACTACTCACTTTAAAAATACCTCTACCTGGGAGGTAGTGTGTTGCTTATTCCAAACTTAGCAGGGATATCAGGACTGATTGAAACTATAAACATATGCACAAAACTCTACATTCAAAAACATGGACACATTTATGGCCATCCACATAAAAAGTCAAAATAAATACGTAAGACAGAGGGGAGGTCTAGGGTAGCTGATGATTCTGAATGCCTTTTCAGCAAATAATGATTAGAGTCATGAAGGAGAAACTGACAAATGAGAGTTTTTCTACAAAGACCAGACTATTTCTTCATGAAAAGTAAAACATAATCTGCTCATGAAGACATTACCCTAGACACAATTTTCTGTTAGTATATCGGTCTATCAACCACCTTTAGCTTAATAATTAAGAAAGAAAACCTTAAATGTTTTAGGAAAGTATAGTTTACCAAAAGTGAAAGTAAACAATCTTTAATTACCCATACAATATTTGGTAATATAAATCCAAATGGGTAAAAAAAGAAATTAAAACAAAAGTCAGAGCTTCTCTTTTTGTTTTCTAGTCATTCTGTTCATATTGTGATTGGTTTTAAATTTTACAAAATTTGCAGAGTTCTAGAAAGTATCTTTGAAAAATTCAACCTAACATCAATATTTCTTCTCAACTGTTTAAGGCCAAAATGATAAAACAGACATTTAAATAAATATACTTACATCTACCTAAATATGTTATTACAACATTAAAAGCATCCCACATATATCAAATTTCTAACACCTAATGGTAAAAATGGTTCTGAAAGAAATATGCCATCAACTCATTAATATCTAATAAAAATGCAGATTGACATTTACAGAATATCAAGGACAATCAAGAAAAGAATATTAATCAAACAGGCCAGGTTATTATGCAACTGTGTTTCACAAGCAGGAACATCTAAATTCAAAACATTACACAAATACTTAGTAAAATAAATTTGATACTATAAATCACCCCTAGTGGTAGGCTGTAAAACCAGTCTTAAATGATAGTTTAAATACTGACAGGTGTGTTAAAAGTGTTAATGTATGCATTAAGAGCATAGCAGTTCAACTGACTGAAAAAGCTCCTGCTATCTGTTAGCAGTTCATTCCTAAAGTTAACCAAACAGGCTAGCTACCATCTATATGAAAAAATAAGAAAGTTTGTATTGCCATTTAAAGAAGTTGCTTTCTAAAACTAGACATGAATAAGGGAGGGAAGAGGAAGTATTAAACCCCTAAACTAATTAACAAAATAAGGGGAGGGGGTATGCAGGAAAACAATGATAATTAGTATGTACCCTTGGTTAACCAAATCCACACATACATTCATTCTGTATATGCACAAACATCAGCAGCATCATAAACGTCTCAAGTTCTAGCCATTATTCAGTTCGACATCTGCACATGTTTATGCGTCTCTCCAAACAACCTCTTGAACACCCTGCTGGAGCTGTCATTTTTTTCTTCTCCCTATCTGGCAGATGGCAAGTCAACAATCGGCATCAACAGCAGCCGAATATCTCCCCCTCCGTTCTACCCCCCTAAACAGACACAATAATAACTTCTTTGTGCTTCCCTACAATGCAGCTGCTTAAACCATTTCGCTACAAGGCTGCTTTGCCTTAATAAAAAAAAAAAAAAATCCCTTCTGTCAAGTCTAAAAAGCAGCATAATGTTAAGCAAGCTAAAGCCACAGCACAGCTGCAAACGGGCAGACACATTGACAGCTCCTCCCTTAACAAAGCCCTGTGAATTGAAGGGGGTTCATCTGAGGCTCACACAGTAATTAGTATAAAAAAGTCCGACAGCCTCTATTATGCTAAGGGAAAAAAAAACTGGACAGAACTGGGCTGCTGTTTTGCGTCAAGAGTTCTGCTGCAGAGTAGATAAATCATGTTGGGTTTTTTCCTCTCTTTTTAAAGACAGTAATAAGGAGGATGAGAGAAGCTAATTTGAAAACTTGGACACAGTAATTGTACCATATGGTGAGCATTTATCCTTTCTGAAATGCACGCTAACAGTCACTTACATGCACACTGCTTTGTTTTACAGTTGTTGTTCTCTCTACCATATTCATAAAATGGATTTGAATATCTGATACTCAAGAGAAGTTGTATGTAATTAGCAACAGAATTGCCTAGGTTTAATTTACTGGCCTTGCACTGCAATCTAGTAAAATGCAAAACAAAATTAAACAATGTGTCCACTTTGTAAAATGGATTTTCCTTAACTCAATAAAAAAATTGATAAGTATGGGTTAGTTGGAGGGTTTCTAAGTTAAATATATTTTGAAAATTCAACAGAATAAAGTATGGCTCTTGGTAAGATTTCTATCGACCAATTTCTAAGATACCATATATCACTATCAAAATGACCTTTCAATAAGATCATCTGTTTAATTTCACTAAAGTGCATGTAACTATTATATATGTGTATGTCTCTGTGTGTGTACACAAACACATCCATATAAAATCAGTAAACACAGAGGTAACATAACTTCCTTGTGTATGTCCTAAAATTTTTTTCAAGGAATTCTGTCAGTCATTAAAAAGTTATTAAGTAGTAGGTGTCAAGCAAAGTTTTCATAGTTATAAAAAACTAAACATATACTGATAATATTTTTGTCTACTTCAAAATCCTATTAAAAACCTGCTTACTCTTGGAAAAAGACATATAGTATTAATGCAATAATCATCAAAGCCCAATATATATTCAAACACTTTTTCTGACATAGAAACAGAAAAACCTAAGATTGGTTGAATAGTTTAAACAGAAATAAATTCATTTTAATACCTGTTGTGTGGCGTTTAGATACAAGTAGCGTTTACATAATATAAACTATGTTCTAAACACTCTGATGCTCAACTACAACTCATAGAAATCCTTCACATTAAAAACAGAGTAAAAACTTTGGTCTGAAATACTATACTTCACCTGTGACCACAGGTACCCTCCTCATTCATATTTCATTAAAAGTAAGATATTTTAAGGAATATCTAGCTTAGCCCAGAACTCAGGAGTCCCTATTTAAGCCTGAGGAAATCTGCTTTATATACATATACATACATATATATAGACAGAGAGATGGTAGTAATTTTCCAATACTCCTGTAAAGGATTGTGACCCCACCAAGGAAATTAGACATAATTACGTTCAGAAGGAATAAGCAATGTTGTATAAGTACCATTGGTTATTTTTATAATAAATATCTATTTTGGCTTAAAAGAAATAAACCTTGGGGCTGGAGTAGTAGCTCGGCGGTTACAGCACTTGCCAGGCACGCATGAGAACATGGGTTCAAACCCCAGAACCCACGTACACAACTAACTGTCAGAGCAACAAAAGCCATGTGAAAAACTCAATAAAAATTGATTCTCTCTGTCTCTCTTTCTCTCTTAAAACAAAAAAAAAGTAAAGAAAAAGAAATAAACCTTATCACCACCCACTATGGTTACTATCTTCCTGAATGCTACCAGTACTGTGTCACAAAAACAATCTTAGAGAAAAATATTTCACTTTTGGAGACAAAATATTTCAATTTTGTGACAGTTTACTAAACATTTTCAAATACTTATTGATTTTAAAAGCTCATAATGCTGTATCAAGATTGGTTGGACACATGCAGATGTTTCGAGTGGGAAATATTTGACCAGCAATACATCTGATTCTGTATACTTTCAAATCAGGTGAACACTATTGTATTGACAAGGTCATGACATTGGTGTTAAAAAAGGGATCAATCTACAGAGAGAGTAAAATCATTCTTTTGCAAAAAATGTACGAGCATTATGTAATAAATGCTCTGGATAATTGAGAAAAACCAACATTTTTATTAAAATACGAACAAATGACACTCTTGATATGTCTGTAAGCTGAAACCTCCATTTAGTCATTACAAGAGCTAAGATGAATATAAGATCTGAAAATTTAGTGAAAGAATAATGGGCTTCACTTCTGAAAAGTTATTGTTACAGCATCTGGTCAACAGTTTTTCTTAGTTAAATCTATCAATTTCTACAAAATATGTGAAACCACTTTGCATTATGTTAATAACATGTGCAAAAAAATTAATTTTCCATAGTGATAAATTAAGAATATTTAAAAAGCTACTTCCAATAAGAAGGATTTGCCAAGAGAACAAATAATTTTTAAAAAGAATGCCTCCTTAAGTGTAACTTTTACATCTTTTATCTACAGGGAACTAAATTCAGACAGGACAAAGAGGTATGAAAACATTCATAACTCAGCATTATAAATAACCCAATGATACTAGGTATGGTAAGTATTCTCATTTTGATTTACGTATAGTGTACCTTTTAATAGTTCATATATGTCACAAAAGTATTAAGTTGATTCTTTCTTATTAAATATCAGTAACTGAAGTCCTCAAAAAAAGTTTAACAAGTACCAAACGGAACCTTCAAAGACTGTGACACAACACTATGAAAACTGAGATGCAAGTAAACTCACATATTCATATGGACTTCCTCAGTAGAAATTTAAGCAATGCATCAGTTCATTACAAAAGTTTCATTTCTAAAATAAAAGCAAATAACATGAATACCTATTACAGAACTTCAAATTGAAAGGGCTCAGAAGTTAAAAAAAAAAAGCAACTACTTAATATTTCATACAAATGATGTAGAAAGAAAGAGTAAAACTCATATCTAGAACGGTACTTGGAAGCAGGCCTCTATCATAGACCCGATACTTGTCTTTAACCTTAGTGCTCTAGATCTTTCAATTGTAAGACAAAAGACCCTTTGAAACTAATAATAATCATGTGATGTGATAATAGTGGCTTATTTATTTTAAGTATACAAACATTTCATCCAAGGAAAGGAGCTGTAAAGGTAGACCTGGTGCAAGTTACATCTAGAAAGTGATGGAGGGGCTGGAGCGGTGGCTCAGCGGGTTACGGTGCTTGCATCGCATGCCCAAGTGTGCAAGTTCGAACCCCAGCACCACATACACAACAAGGTGTCAGAGGAATGAAGGTCTACATGAGGAACTAAATAAAAATTGTTTCTTTCTCTCTCCCCCATCCCCCTGTGCCTTTTGTCTCTCTTTCATTCCCCCTTTCACCCTAGATTCATCTTCCCCAGTCTATCTGTTGCATTTTAAACACTCTCTACCCACCAAGTGCCTCTGCTTACTCAAAGGTGTTCCCTCATAAGCTCAGCTTGCCTGGCTCTTACTGGTAATTCTACCGAGGACACAGTGTTATGGTTTCATTTCATCTCTTAGCTGCATCAATCTTCCACCTTCCCAATTCCTTCCTGCAGTTCTTGGGTCAAATATCCCCCAACTGGCTTAAATGGGGACAGGACTATCTACTCCAAATAATAGGAGGAGTAGGTAAACCTGCTTCCCTTAGAAAGGGCTATGGATGAAGCAATAAATCACTGGCATCTCTAGTGGCATCACCGCTCAGCTGGTGGGGAGTGGGAGTGGAGACAGTTGGGAAAGAACAGAGATATTAAACAGATTTCTAGTTCATTGAATTACTCTTAGCAGTTTGAAAATTACTAAAATGAAAGTCTTTGTTGAATGAATCGCTAAATATGTTAAGAAAACAAAAACTTACCAAAACACTGATTTATGTTTTGTTCAATCATTAGACAGAACTACTCAGAAATCCAGGCAGGATTCCTTTTGAGTATGCTGTTTACTCTTAATATATGTATATAAAACTTGTGATGTTTTTAAATTATATGGTTTTCATATATTCAAGAACAACTAATTCTGTGGCAGAAGTATACAAGTTCCTTCCATATAATTTCAATTTGTTTTATAACCTTTCAGTTACTATTATTATACATTTATAAGAAGAATCCTCCCTAGTTATTTTTAAATTGTGTCAAGTTTTTTAATTTTTATGCACTAGTACTAACAAAATACCAGAAGTGCTATAACTGCATGTGAAAAATAGATGGAGATTCTAAACATTTGTTTACTTTGTATACTTTGGTCTACCATTTACTTCGCCAGACACTGAAAATTTAGCTGATCCTAGCAAATTATTAATACTAAAGGTAGTTAATTCCTTCATAAGATATTAGTTGTAAAAGCACTACATAGCAGGTTAAAAAGAATGGTTTCTCTTCTGTAGATAGCACACAAAGAATAATGGGACGATGTTGAGTTCAAAGCTAGAAGTATCTGATGAAAAAAGATTGTATTTCCTATTATTGGATACTATTAAAGATATTATAAAAGAAATTTCAGTTTTGAGGGAAAGATTCTACTAAACTACTTAAGCTACTTTCAACAATAAGATTCTAGGATATTATGTGTTTACAATATATTAGGAAACCATTTACATTTATGGCTAGATTAGAATTTTTAGGGACACATGCCTCCTATGGACCAGTTCCTTTGACTTCAAGTCTAGTGTTACTCCAACAATTTACATAATAAAGCACGCATTCTGAATTATACTTGTAAGAAATCTTGGAATCTCAAATATTTAGTAATATTTCTATTTAAAAAATAAATTATAGGGTGGGTAGTTAGGCGGGCTCTAAGGAATAAGTCTAATTTTCAGAATATAAATATATTGTTTCGTTGAATAAATAAATAAATAAATAATAGGAGCTGGCGCACTGGCTTAGAGGTGGAGCACTGGCTCAGAGGTAGAGACCTAGAAAGCTTGAGGACTCTGGTTCAAACCCAAGCACCACATACACAACTAAGTGTCAAAGAAATGAAAACCAGAAGAAAAAATAAGATGGATTCTATCTCTATATCTTTCTCTCACTTTCTCTTTTCAAAACATAAATTATAAATTAGAATTCATTATAATATACAACAGACATATGAGCCTCTACACTAATGAAACATGCAAGTCTGCATAGATTAAAGAAGAAAGCGCCATTCTTTTTACACCAAGCTGCCATACACACAAGAGGACCTTTCCCCTTCACTTACAGGTAGCAACTGCCTCCCTAATAACATCCAAGGCTCAAATGAGGTACTCTCTTAACTGCTTGGTTGTAAGACAATTACATCTATAGCTGAGGAAGCTATGAACAATAGGTACGAAAATCCATGATGCCAATGGCACCATGAATACAACTTGGAATGTGGGGCTACTAAGTCGATGATTACATATTCCTTTTGTCATCATTTACATGGAAGATGAAAGTTAGACACACCATGTCAAATAGTATGCTTTTAATTTCTAGCTAAAATCCTATCCAATTCTCAGAAACTGTATTTCCTTTTTTTGTAATGTCCCTACTCCTCCAACTCCAAAGGATTGCTCTTATTTGTTTATCCTATAACTACCCATTATCTCTAAGGTTTTTTGTTATCACTTCCCTACCACAACATTTCGAATTATTATATCCTTCATTCATCTTTCATTGAATTCCACACTGACTCCTCTTCCAAATGGAATCACACCCAATTTCTCATTCCCCAGATCAACTTTTTTTTCTTGATACCCAATGTCAATTTCAACAAGTGAAAATTAACTTTTGAGTGAACAATTCACTCTAATCAATACTGAATATGTTAATGAAGGTAATGTTGGCTACTGAAAGAAGTCAAGTCATGAGATTTTAGTGGCTTAACATGCTGAAGTTTTATTTTGGGTTCATGTAAAATCAAAATAAATGGATGTTTCTCCTCTAGTTAATGATCCAGGGACCCAAATTTTGTCCTTCTACAAACTCCACCATCTCCTTGGTTTCATAATTGTCATTAGAAGGGAAAAGACAAACAGGAAAGAACACAGGAGATATTTATGAGCTGAACCTTGAAATGGCATGAAACTCTGCTCATATTTCAGTAGTTAGAACTCAGTCTTAGGGCTACAACTAACTTCAAGGCAGCTAGGAAATATAGTCTAGATTTCTGCGCATGCAGGAATCGGGATTGAAGTGATAAGTGCAAATGGATCTAATAAACAACTATACTGAATGCCAATTCTAAATATTTAAATAAATTTTAACTACCTTGGTGTTATCAAAGACACATAAGAAAAAATAAACTATACATCTAAAAATGGTTAAAATGGTAAATTTAATATTATGTATATTTAACAAAATAGGAAGAAAAGGGAGAGGAGGGAAGGAAAGCAGTCCCTGCTTCTAAATCTTTTTAGCAAGACTATACACAAATATAATAGTAAAAAGTATTTCAGTACATAAAGCACTAAGTCAAAGATAAGTTAGTGTCAAAATACGCAAGAGACAATTATAATTCTCACATGCTATATCATATTACAGAGTTTTGTGATTTTTTATCCTGGATAGAGTCTCAATCTGACTTGGCCAGTTTGCTCTGGTCTAAAGATATAAAGAGAAGGGAATGGAAAAAAAAAAGACTGATAATATCATATCACCTTAATTCAAGAGTGAAACTAACTAGTTATTCTCAAATATAAGTATCTTGTAAATTTTTCAAGTAGATAAACACTAAGGATTAATGCAATTTGAAACCAATCAAAATACAAGCATCTCTTCCCTTTTTCCTTTTATTTCCTCCATCTTCCCAGATATTCCAATGATTTCCAAAGGTTCACAGTATATTTATCAGAAAATAAACATGTAACAACAATTCTTTTTAAGTATATGCTGCAACACATTCCACTGATAAATAGGACTACCAAATATAAGTAAGTAGTGCTCTTACAATTCTTAAATTGTCTATTTTTTACCTCATGTGGACAGAAGAGAATTAATAACCCTGGGAAATGTATCATACCATATAATCCTATCTATTTGACAATCTTGTACTCACAGAATCAAAGAATATCAGTACTAAAAGAAATTGATATTTGCATAGCATTATAACAAAGTTTTCTACTGCTCCCAGACCAGGTAAATCAGAGGTAAGACTATCCTACAGACAACTGTTTTTTTCATAAAAGTAGAACAGGCATTATAATTTTCAATTTTATATCAGATTTAAATATCTGTATATTGTATAATAAAAAATCTCTAAGAGTCAAGCACAAAATATTCCAAATAATTTCCAAACAAATTTTGTATATGAATACATTTTAATTATACAGTTGCTAACATTTGCACAGCATAAAAGGTCTGGGCAAGTGCTATGTTACTCTCATGAGCTTATATTTTGATACATTTTCTATATTAATGTTGCAAGCACTAGAGAGATGACTTAAGTTTTTATCATATACTTATATCATATGCTTATATGGTTACTATTTAGAGATACATACTTTGGAAAACAGTTAAATATATTAAAATAGCAACAATTTAAATTTATTTTATAATGTTAAAATTCAGATGATCTGCTTTAATAGAATTATGATTTTATATTACAAAATAAATTTTTACACATTTATGAGTGCATGCATATGAGTAAGATGCTAAGGAGAAAGCAAATAATTACCCAAATTTGTTTTACCAAAGGTATTCTTCCGTTTCATAATTTCACCATTTCCAGTGACCATCACACCTCAGAACTAAGTCTAAATGAAGTCAAAGAAGGCCCAACCATTATGCACACGCACAAAAAAAAACAAAAAAATCAACAAAGTCTTTCAAACTAACAGAAAGAATAAATTCCACCCAGAACAACCCTGGATCTTACATTGTATTATATTACACATGACTATTAAAACAATCATCTTGGGGCTGGCAGTGGCTCAGCGTGCCTGGCATACATGAGTACACGGGTTCTAATCCCAGCACCATGTACATAACAAAGTGCTGGAGGAACAAAGTCATGTGAAAAACAAAATAAAAATTGCTTTCTTCTCTTTCTCACTACCTTCTTTCTTTAAAAACAAAACAAAGCAAAATAATCATCATCAGACACCTTGTCTAGGAAGTAATCTTTCTCAATAAAAGAAATAAGTCTAGGTACTCATTTTCAAAATTACCAGTCACTTTTCAATCAGTGTTTGTTATTTTTAGATAAAATGTTCAAGATGCATATGTGCTCGCTCCTTTTAATACATCAGTTTACAAGTAATAAAAAGATCAGAAAAAATTACAAAAATGACTAACTGTTATTATGCTCAAAATAAGCCATAAATATTTACTCTGCTCTTATTAGGTCCCTTAACAAGAAGTATTATTACAAAGAAGCTAAAAACTCAATTCCAATATAACAAAAATAATGTTGGCTGGCATAGGAGAGTGTTTTGAAGTGCTTTCTGAATACCTCAGTCTCACACTCAAATCAGGAGCATCTGTCCACCAACTGTCAAGATAATGTCTAGCTTAGGAGTTTTCCTGAATTCATCACTATTCATAGCTGCCTGTCACTACTTGAAAAAAAATGGGTAGGGGGAGTCATACTTTCAAAACTATTTTTTATATGTCCTAGAGATATGAATATAGAATTTATCACTTTGACACCAGTCTGCTTCAAAAAATTTGCCTTCCGCCTCTAGATCAAGAATATAAGTCAAATCTGTCTAGGAATTATATAGCTCATTCACCACGTTGTAATACTTCTCACCTTTTGTTACTACTGATTCAACAACCTAATAGCTATGTTCAAAGTACTATCAATCTCCATGGAAAATTGCACAAAAAAGAATAAAAGCTGCTTTCACTGGCTGCTTTTTATATAAGATTTCAAAATTCAAGTTAGAGTAGTGTCTCTCAAGAAATCTCATTTAAAATTGAATCCTACAAACCACACAATCTTATTTTCCATATCAGGCACAACAAATTTCAAAAGGCACAAAAAATTCTCAAATTACTGTACCTATAAATGCTTTTCTAATCCATTTTAACAAAGCTGTGCAAGACAAAAGAAGACAGGACTCTGGTTTCTGGAATCTTTAAAGGCACAAGTCTATACCCAGTAAACAAGTGAGAAAGCTCAGAATGCAGCTTAGTAGTAGAGTTCTTCCCTAGCACACACACACAAGGCCCTGGTTTGATACCCAGCACTGAAGAAAAAGGAAGAGAAGACCTGAGATAATGTAAGACAGAACAAAAATCAAGAAAAATTAAGGTTGAGTTACAGGGAGAATTAAGAGAAAGGTAAGACTATCCCTTTACTTAGTGTGGAAATATACTAGTTTCTACATAACAAATCCAGTTGGTTGTATTTCTATTTTTAGTGTTATAAACCTACATACATTAGAGAGCTATTAAATAAGCAAATCAGTGATCAATATGAAAGAAAATCAGCAAGTTACTTTCCAAAGGTATAATTTTTTTCAAATACAAGAAGGATACTTTTCTATGCCATAAAAATTATGGTACCTTAGTATTCATTAAATTTTTAAAAATTATACATAAACCCTTCTAAGTTGAAATACATTCTTAATAACTACCCTCACAATTTAAGAGAATGAGTCTTAAATTTTAGCGAAAATATAATTTGCTGGGGTACTTGATGCAAATGCACCCATGTTCCAGGACCCCAAATCTAAACATTCTAATTCTAGTTTCTAGAAAATTGCACTTTATATAAGCATTTCAGGGCCTTCTAAGTTTGGTAGATTAGTCTATGCTTACTTAAAAACTAAATTTCTCCTGTGAAAAGAAACTTGAATTTTAAATTAAAATCCATACTTTTGTTCAGCAAAACACTTAAAAGATGCCAGACGCAGCTGATTAAAAGTCAACCATTGTCCTAACATATTTTACAAGAGAGAAGAAATCATGTACGCAAGTAACAAAACTATCTTACATACAGTAACAAAAGTTCTAACAAACTGATGGTAAAGTTCCAGAAGGAAGAGTTCGGAGAAAATAATAACATATTCCAGCAGTAATGCTGCTTATTGCACACAGAAATATGTAAGAATTGATGGCAGAGACATGACTACAGATATCAGCTCTTCAATGGAAATTAAATAAATTAAATATTTAAGAGATCAGGCACCTTTACTTTTCTTTTGAAGGCCACTTCAGCTTTTTCAACATACAGTTTAAATATATTAATTATTCCAAAACACTGTTGGCAAGAAAAATTAGTAAAAGTGGTAACTGGTTTATATAATTTAGTTACACTAATGAAAAAAATATACATGCCAAACTCAAAAGTGAATCAAAGCAAATAATATATTTATTTACAAATAAATAAAATATTTGATTTTATTTAAATACCTTTATACATACTAAGTATCTTTAAATTCTTAACCACAGTTTTCAAATAGCTGAAGTTCACAGAGAAAGGTGGCTATGTGCCACCTTTCATTCATTCATTAGGCACTGAGCAGAGGACCAGGAAGGCTACTGTACCTTTTTGAAAGTTACTGTTCATCAAGATTAGTACAGAGCAGGTTTGGGGTTTGATACCAACATTAATGTGTCTATTAATGTGGGTGCTAATGGTCTTTTCAAGACTATTTTGATTATTCTGTTGTTTGGATACTACAATACATCTTCAGTTTGATGAATCTGAGTTCCAATGTGAGGATAAACCCATTCCCCAATGCAAAGGACAAATCCATTTTAACTGTTTACAAAAGGTAGGTAATAACAAATCAAGATTAATTATATATTTGTTAGAGGGTGCTAAAGTTAATTTCAGAGTTAGAAATTTTTTTAATCTGTGAAAAGTGAGGTTAGTATCCTTTGATTTGCCTACTAAATGTAAAACTATTTTACAGATAAAATGAAGTTTATGCAAGTAATAACCTAAAAATATAACATATATTAATATGATCTTTAGTAACATCTAAATTCAGTTTCTATAATAAAAATTTACAACAATCAAAATAACAGGAAGAAAAATGAACCAAGAGTATAAGGTTGAAAATGGGTCAGAATAGCCAAATTAAGTCAAATTTGTCTTCGTTCATTGTTCTCACAGCAGGGGGGAATCCTCATGAAAAAGCAGGTAAGGATTTGGTAGGGATTAGGACAAAAAATAAAAAACTTCTTTTACCCAGACACCCAGCATCCTTCAACAAATTCTAGCAATGTAAAGCCAAAGGAAAAGTATGATTCTACCAATCATGTCTGTTTAAACAGCTGCATAAGTGGCCAAGTCAAGACTCTCTGCCTCAACAGAGAACAGAGATGTCAGCACTATGATAAAACCTGACTCCTCAGTCTTCAACAGATTCCTTCTATATCCCCAGTTTATAACAGAAAATGATAAATTCACATAAATATAAATTTGAACATTTTACATTTAAAAGGAGCCCAAGCTACATAATATATGCTGAAGCTAAATACACATTACTGGTCAAAATCAAGATAAGGCAGCTCAATCTGACATCTGTTAAGGGAAAAAAAAGAAAAGGCAGACAAAGAACACTTAATCCAAAGATCAGTCTGAAGAAATCAGCCTATAATACCAAGTTTATTAGAATAAAGATTCTTAATTGTAACTTACAGGCTGAAATGTACAAAGTTGAAAAACCAATTCTTTTCAAAACAATAGTTTAGGGGTACTTAGAACTCACAAAATTAAGTTTCATGTCCCTTTAAAACTTAAAAAAAAAAAAAGAAGTAGTAGTAAAGAAGAATCTCAACCTTTGCACTTCAAAGTATTCTAGCAAGCAACAAAAAAGAAACAAGAAAATGAAACACAACTATTTCATACGCATCAAACTCAAAAAAAGTAATGGATCTGACCTGATTTGAGTAGCTAAAAAAATAAATAAAATAGATAATTACAAAAACTAATTTCATGGTTAGCCACAGAGGGATGTTGACATTTTATAAAAACTGACCTAACTACATAGAACTCAGCTACATGTCTCTAGAACAAACGGAAAACTGCCATTCCAACTGCTTGGAGTAAAATATTGTAATTTTATGACATTAATACCTTAAGGGAAACCATACACAACTTGGAACACTTAAGACCAAATAACTTATGTCTACATTAACATGACTTTTTAACTATTTCAGGAGACCTAGTCCTGGCAAACGGTTTGATAGTTTATTACAGCAACTTCTGAAAATATTCATCTACTCTTCAATGGTTTGTAAGATTCTCTGAATGTCTTACTACGTAAGGATCTTGTACCATGATTCATACTTAAACACATACCCACTATTGACCCACCTTTAACTAAACTTTAATTCTCAGTACATACTGTTAGATTTCAAATATATAAAAAAATGTGCATGCACAAACAATGGAGAAAATATAACATATTAATAACTTTTCTCAATTATCCCAATGAAAATGGTTATTTTAAATACCCAAAATAACATAGTTTACTTTCATCTTGCCCTCTCTCCATTAACTCCTTCCTAAGAGCACTGAATATTTAGCTAGTTCAGAAATATCTTTGGATTATTTCTTTTCATAAGCATATAAATTTGCATTTAAGTATCTGGAACATTAAAGGATATTCAACACAAGCCAAGATGCAGTGACCTTCTGTAGCTTAATGTTATGTTGTCACAGCAATTGACTCATGTTTTCTCCCACCCATAGTTTTTAGTTAACTGGCTTGACAATATCACCCATTAAAAGGTAACAGTAAATAGTCTAAAAGAATTTAGAGAACACTTACTTTCATACAACAACAAGAACAACTGAGGGCTCAAGAAGAGATACTGGGAAAGACTTCAGTCACTTTTATTGGAAGATCTCAGAAGAACAATAACAAGGGTAAGCTAAGTTTCCTCTCTGCAGATAGTAAGGCCAACTTTAAACAAGGAAGTGCATAGCTAGAGACTTGCAATTATCAGCCATGAATATGTAAAAATCAATGGAGAGATTGTGAGCCCTCTTTATCCAAACAGAGTGTTCTGTGAAGAAAAAGAAAAAAAGAAGGTACCAGAAGTAGAACACCAAAAGAAAACCAAATATCTCAGTTCATGGAATTATCACATTTGTTAACAAAGAATTCTTGCCTCTTATGGGGGAGACGTATAAGAAAGTGCTGGGTTAGAATTCTAGCTGCATGGTTTACTAAACTAAGCATGAACCATTGACTACCCTATTCCTCAGTATCTTCATTTGAAATTTTAGGATTATAGCATCCTTCTCATAGACTTGTTAAGAGGAAGAAATAAAATTGGAAGACACTTAGTGAAATGCCTAATCAACAATTATAACTTAATGATTTTTAGTTTTCTGTCCTAAACTTTGTTCAGCTATCACCTTCCAATGTTTATATATCCACATGCCCTGTATTGTTTACTTAGTAGTCTTCTTTATTTAGGAATACATATTTTTCCTAAATAAATCCAGCTTCATCTTAACTATTTCTCAATGAGGATGAAAATAAAAACATACAACATCCAGTCCACATATAATAGAACTCTGACCTACAACCAGCTCACAAGTAGCTTAAGTCAAACCAAAAGCTTTGCAGCAATGATCCCAGAACAGTCAAGTCTTAGGTAATAACTGACAGCATTCCTGATTTTTGTTCCTGCTTCCAACTCGGAACCAACCAAAGAAAAGCTAAAAGATGCTCCCCAAACCAGTCACATAAGATGCCAAACTCCAGCTTCATTGTGACAACAGCCAGAGCACACCTGAAGCCTTCTCCCTTTCCTTTTGAGTCTACAAAAAGGAAGTGATGGTGGCTAACTCCCTTGCTATGCAAGCTCTGAATAAATTTTAGTCTTTGTCCTCATCTGGGTGGTCTGTGTTGGTTTCTATACCAGGAAAGGGCAGATTTGATAGGCCAGACATATTCTAATATATAAAAATAATTATCTGTTAAAATTAAGATGTTCCCCTTGTATCACCTAAAATATTCCCAAATGTCATACTTTGGGAAGAGCTGCATTGCACCTGGGTTATACACAAGACTCACTCATTCGTAAGATTCTCAGTTAAATCAGCCCACAATAATAGCCTCCTGGGGAAATAAAGGTAACAAGCTTCTTTTCTAATCTATATAAAAAGCATCTTGTCTATTAATACTGCCAAATCAGAATTTCTGAGGTCTGATAGTGCTATCAGAATTTTTTTTTAGAGGGAGGAAAACCACACTTAGACCTTCAGAATGCCATGTAAGTAAGTGACCATCTGTCCACAACTTTATTAGATCAAGCATGGAAGCCTAAATAGATCTGAAAGTGGAGGAAGTGTGAAAGGAAAATAATTATCATAGCCTAATAGCTTTTTTGGAAGGCCTATGACCCTTGTTTGCACCCACATTTCTAGACACAAAGTTTAAAGGTCTAAATTTATTCCTAGAACAGACCATTTAACAACCTGATGCAAAGCTAGAACATTAGGAAATAAAGAGAATGTATTTTGTCTCTTTACTTAGAGGACAGATCCATGTCTTACACCTACAGGGTTTTTGCTATGGTTGCTATTGTTTTTAATTCTTCTAAAAATCCTCCAATGTGGACTGAGTTGAGCTATACAACAAACTTGGAAGTTTCTCAATCTTTGCAATTACTAAGATATGTCAAATGTGTTTTAAATAATAACCTCAGACTTGTGCTTCAAATAATAATCTCAGATCCTAGTCTAGAAATTTGAACAATTATTTATTAGTGGTAACTTTAAAGAGTTGCTAGATAACTGATACTGGTTCATTAAAAAGAACAAGAAATGAGTTTGTATACTGATAATAAACACTTAAGTTCAGAATTAAGGAAAAAATACCAATGAACAAATGAGAAGTACTCTCAATGACTATATAGTGACACATCTATTGTTCTGTGCATTTGCCAATCAGTATTGTTATGGTTCTACAAAGACTCCAATGCACCAGACTGTAGCTAATTATGTATATTCAAGTGATTAGCAAGCACTTGTTGCCTCTTTCACACCACCCTCCAAACAGCAGCCTTTGAGAGGAGAATAGACTGCAAATTTAGTGAGAGAACACTGTTAATCCTTTGGGGAGAATGTAAATGTAAACAGGACTACTCTACATCAAGGTGCTTTGACAACAACAATCATCTGCATAAACACATGCTCAACAACAAACAGGTGTTCTATTTCACAACTAGCACCCATTTGATGCTTTCAAGTAAGCATTATGCACAAACTGTTAGAACTACTTTGAAACCAGCTGTAATTACTATAATTAGCTGCTTTCCTGCACTTTGTTTCTTTTTACCTGTTCAGTACTGTGCTATGCCAATTCATACACTCCAAATAAAATGAACAGTTCAAGACATTCTCTCTCAAGGTATGGGAAAAGGGCAAACTAGATTCAATTTAAATTAATTCAATCAGAACCTTCTGCAAACAGTCCATCCAACAATCCTCAAAGCAAAACTCAGAACATCTGTTTTAAATCACACATCAATGAAACGAAAGAAAAGCTATTTAAAGTTTTGACTCAGAATAAGTACACATTGTTGTAGTATTGATAGAACAGAAGGGGAAAAGAAGAAATACTTTGAAAGTCTATCAATTAAAGAATAAGTAAAACAGTACTGCTTATTTAAATGGAACACTATACAGCAGTTAAAAGGCATGACCTATGAATAGTTACAGCTATAACTAAAATACATTAACAGAGCACAAAAACATTATTGTTGAGTGCAATAAATTTCAGAATGCCCAGGTATAAAAGCTAACCATTATACAAAAATATGTAATAGCATAATCACAAGCATAAATTCTAAAGTCAGGATTTTCAATTCATTAATACAAAGCCTAGAATAAACAAAAGACAAATATGGCAGGACTGATCCTCCTAAACCCAATTCAGTGATGACAAGTCCATGAGGTTCAAGACCATCAGTCCTGTGTGCCACTGTATCTCCTGGACCTAAGCAGCACCTGGAGTAAATAGCATATCTGATCAATAAAGAATTCATGAACGAATGTATGAGTGAGTGAATGGGTTCACAAATCAAAGCTCAAAAATAAACCAAAACCCTGGAATATTGTTTACAAAGCCACTGAACTATGAAAAGGGAAAAAAATTTCAGGCTTAAGTTATAAAATATACATATAACAACTAGCATGTATCTAGCACTTACTGTAATAACCATACCATACATTGTACATTGAAAATAAGAATCATTATTGACTTATTTAATAATCAGTCTCCATAAAAAAAAAAAATCCAGTCAAAAGAAAAATAAAAGGCTCATTGTTAATGGAACTTACTAGGAAGAAAAAAGTATTAAAGAAGGTTGAAACAAGTCAACCTGAAAAAAAAAAAAGCAAATTAAGAAGAAAATGACGCTATAAAGACCAAAGTCAGGAAAACAAAAGCTATTGTGTGCTTATGGATATTTCAAAGGAAAAACAAAACAAGAATGGGAAATACAGGATTATAGGATATTTATTTATTTATTTTTTTTGTGTTATTTATTTTTTTTATTGGTGTAGTTGTCTTTTTTTTTTTTTTTTT
>PVKS010012408.1:0-53881 GCA_004027875.1 Aplodontia rufa
ATCCAGACTGAAAAGAAAACAAGAAATCAACAAAGAAACATCAATGTTAAATTATATATTATATAAACAATGTTAAATTATATATTATAAACATTATATATATTTTTTCTATGCATCAATAATGAACTCACTGAGAAAGAAAGAAAGCAATCCTGAGCAAAATGAGCAGTGCTGGAGGCATCACAATCCTTGATTTCAAAGCATACTACAGAGGCTTAATAACCAAAACACTAAGCATACAATTAACATGAAAACACAGCCACAGACCAATGGAACACAACGGAACACCCAGAAAAAAAAAGCTATGCATCTTCAGCCCTATTAATGCATCATTTGGCCTTAGAAAATCAAGAACAAGTCAAACTCATAGTCCAGTAAAAGGTAAGAAATAATAAATACCCAAAGGTGCAGGAAAAAAATGGAGAAAAGATAGCCTCTTCAATAACTGGTGCTGGGAAAACTGGATATTCACATGGATCAGATTGAAGCTAGACTCCCATATCCCACCATGTTAAAAGAAAAATTTCAAAATGGATCAAAGACCTTCATACGATTAGGCCTGAATTGTGAAACTACTAGAAGTAAACGCAGTGGAAACACTTGAACATACTGGCTCAGGTGATGATTCCATGGATAAGACTCCAATTGCCCAAGAAAATCAACAGATGGGACTGCATTAAACTAAAGTGCTTCTGCACAGCAAATAATCAACAAAGCAAAGAGACGACCCACAGGATGGGAGAAAATCTTTACCAGCTATTATTCATCTGATGGGGGACTAATATCCAGAATTTATAGATAACTTGAAAAATATTTCAGAAAAAAATCATCCAATCAATAAATGGGCATAGGATCTGAACAGAAACTTCAAAAAGAGGAAGTACAAATGGCCAATTAGAACAGAAAAAGTGTGCTCAATATCTTAGCCATTAGAGAAATGCAAGTCAAAATCATATTGAGATTCCATCTCACCCCCAAATGCTAGTGAGGATGTGGAGAAGAAGGAATCCTTATCCGCTGTTGGTGGGAATGTAAATTAGTACAGTCACTATGGAAAACTATGAAGGTTCCTCAGAAAAATAAAAATAAAACTACCATATGATCCAGCTATACCACTTGAGAACATCTCCAAAGGAAATGAAATCGACATACCAAAGACAAGCCTGCATACCTGTATTTCATTGTATCACTATTCACAACAGCTAAATAGGTAATCAGCCTCGGTACCATTCGACCAATGAATGAATAAATTAAATAAAGTATATATACACAATGGAGTATTATTCAGCCACGATGAAGAATGAAATCAGATCATTTGGAGGAAAATAGATCAAACTGGAAGACATCATGGTAAGGAAAATAAAACACAAAAAGAAAGAAAAATATCACATTTTCTCTCATATGTGGAAATTAAACAAAAAACAAGGTTGACCTAAAAGCAGAAAGGGGACTATTAAGACTTAGAAAAAGGGCTCAGAAGAAAGGGGAAAAAGGGACACATAGACAGGTAGACAGAGGGAAGGAGACAAGATCAAAGCTTGTTATATACATGCATGTGTAAAAACATTACAGTGAAACCCATTAATTTGTATCATTAACATGTGTTAATAATAAAAGTATGAGACAAGACTGTAGACTTTCTTTATATTGTTTATGTAAGTCACAGCCTATAATTTATTTTTTATAATTATACTTTCAATTTATCTTATTATTTTTTCATTTTATTTCCCAGCTTTAAGGTATAATTGACAAATACACTTTGCAAATATTCATAGTAGAATGTGGTAGATGGCTGTATGTAGATGCTAAAATGATTAAATCAAACTAACAACAAGAAGGCTCTAAAATCTAATTCTATTGACATTTTATTTATTAACCTATAAATCATTTATTATTAACAGATATATTATTAATAGATTTTATGTATTGCTACTATTGAAAAAACTAACCACTTATGTAAAAGAAGAAATATGGTAAATTTATTTATAACTTTAGATGAAACACTTCCTATATATTACTCAAATTCAGAAATCATAAATGTAAAACTTTCTAGATGACACATAGGTTTTTTTTTCCACATGAGGAATGACCACATTTTTTAAAAAGTCAAATTGAGAATAGATATTAAGATTCACATCATAGGCATAGACTTATTTCCTTAGTACATAAAGAGTTTCAAGAAATAGATAGGATGATCAATACCTACATTAGTCAGCTTTGTATTACCATAGCATAATGCCTCAGGCCATTCATTAACTTACAAAGAGCAAAGTTTTCTTTAGCTCATAGTTAGTAAGGTTCCAGTCTAAGATCCAGTGGTTCAATTTGCTTTGGAATTCTGCCAAGGGCTGCCATAGCTTCAGAACTTAGTGGAGCAAACTACATGTCTCATGAGCCAAGAAACAGAAGAAACCAGAAGGGGATGGGGTCCCACATTTCCCTTGAAGGACATGCCTCCAGAGACCTGAAAGCTTCCCACTAGCCCCCACTTCCTTGAGGTTCTACTACCTCCCAGCACGACCATCCTGGAGATCAATTCTTTAACACACGGAGCCTCAGAGGACAATTTCCATATTCAAACCATAGCAATACCTCCATTCAGAAATGGAAAATTAAGAAGAGATTTCACACATGAAAAAAGAAAATAATAAAAATGGTGCTGAGGCCCAATAAACATCTTACTTAAGACTGATTTGCCTCTGTTCCTTTTCCCTTGTAGGTATTAATCATCATATCCAACTTTCAACCAAAAAAAAAAAAGTTAAAAGTAATGCTAATGGGTACAATAATCCAGACCAAAGAAACAAACTAAGACTTTGAACCAGATTCAGATGTACAGATTCCAGAATCAGCAGACTGGGGACTTTAAATAACTATGATTACTAGGCTAAGGACTGTGATGGAAAAGTGGGTACCAGGCAAGAACAAATGGGTAATACAGGCAAGGAGATGGAAGCTTCAAGAAAGAATAAAAAAGGAAGGCCAGGGGCTGCAGTGGTAGCTTGGTGGTTAGGGCACTTGCCTGGCATGCATGAGTACGCGGGTTCAAATCCCAGCTCCCACGTATGCAACCAAGTGTCAGATCAACAAAAGCCATGTGAAAAACTCAATAAAATTGATTCTATCTGCCTCTGTCTCTCTCTCTCTCTCTCTCACTGTTCTTCTCTCTTAAAAAAAAAAAGCCAGAAGTGTAATTTGAATAGGTGGAATGTCCCATAGAATAATATCCATATATAAGGAAGCTTAAATCAAGTGTATCTGCATACTGAACACTCTGGGGAAACAATAAAAGAACTTCTAAAAATATGTGTAACAGGCATATTAGGAGGAATAGGGGCCCCAGTCACTGAGCACCACCCAGGACTTGGCAGCCATCTATCTCCTCCAGAGTCCTTGCTTCCCGAACTGGGTCCCCCAGCCTGCCTTGACCTGCAGTCACCTTTGGTAGATAGTGTCCATTGAGGAAAAGGATTCCTATCAAATTCTGTTATCTTTCCACCCCTTTGCTGATGCAGTTGAGGATGATGACCTGCTTCCTGCTGGCACTGAGGATTATGGCCATATAAGAATTCAACAGAGAAATGGCAGGAAAACACTCACTACTGTCCGAGGGAAGGCTGATTACTTAAGATAAAAAGAAATTAGTAAAGGCATTTAAGAAGAAATTGGCCTGCAATGGTACTATAGTTGAGCATCCAGAATATGGGGAAGTAATTCAGCTGCAGGGTGACCCGCACAAGAATGCATGCCAGTAGCTGGTAGAGCCTGCATGATCTCCCACACGGTCATGGGTTTTAAGTGCTTGTGGCTCACAGAACCCTAAAGGGGGATTTCCTTGCAATGAATAGAATTTCCCTTTTGGTCCTCGTCACAGATTTAAAACCCTCACAGCTTGTATGATATAACCATTTCAGGGCCACTTTTAACCTAAAATAGTTTAACTCCTTCATGCAATAAATTGAAATTAGGAGAAGAAGAGAAAATGGAATTACAAAATGCTCCAGTAAAACTAGGGAGGCAGAAGAAATGTGGTGGGAGACCGCGCACACACACACACACAATAACTATAAAAGCTTCACACATATGATGACTACCAAAACACCAATATGAATAATCCATTAAATGTGAATGGTCTAAATATAACAATGAAAGACAGAGACACAAATATAAGAAACTTAGTCTAAACAAAGACAGAGGATTAAAAGAATGGAGTCATCAAACAACCATGCACACCTTTCCCAAGGTACAATAGTTTGACCTCATGATTTTTCAGCTGTGAGATGGTGAGAAAGTATACATACAGTCACTGTTGTTTCAGCATAGTATTGAATAAATTACATGAGATAATCATTACTATCATATAAAAAGAAAGAAAATTATCACAGAAAGAAGGGCATTCGTTTATAGAGTGAATATATTATAAAATGAAAAACAAAATCAATAACATAAACTTTATCATTAGGAAACTAGAAAAAGAGGAGACAATTAAACCCAAGGTTGGTCTCTAAGAAATAATTTTTAATATGCATGTGCTTAACAACAGAATATCAAAATATGTGAGGCTGAAACTGATAAAACTGTAAGGAGAAATAGACGAATCCACTCTTGCAGTCAGAGACTTCAGTAGCCCTCTGAGTAACTGACAGATCCAACTGGCAGAAAATCTGTAAGGGTACGGTTGAACTGAACAGCACCATCAATCAACTGGATCAAATTGACATTTATAGAACACTCCACCCAAGAACAGAAAAATACACATTTTTCTCAAGCTCTCATTGGACATCCACCAAGATAGACCACATCATAGACCATGAAACTCGTCTCAACAAATTTAAATGAAATCATGCAAAGTATGTTCTCCTGCCATGATGGCATCAAGCTAGAAATCACTAACAGAAAGATAGTTGAAAAATCACAAAATGTGTAGAGATTGAATAATACTCTTCTAAATAACACATGGGTCAAAGAAATAGTACCAAGAGAAATTTTAAAGTATTTAGAACTAAAAATACAGCTTTTCAAATTTGTGGGATACAATGAAAGCAATGTTCACAGGGAGATTTTTTATAAAGTGAATATATTATAAAAAAGAAAGGTAAGGGGCTGGAGTGGTGGCTCAGCAGCTATGATGCTTTCCTGGCATGCACAAAGACGCGGGTTCAAACCCCAGCACCCTGTACACAACGAAGTGTCAGAGCAACAAAAACTACATGGAAAACTAAATAAAATGGATTCTCTCTCTCTGTCCCTCTCTTTTTAAAAAAAGAAAGAAAGAAAGACAAAATCAATAACATAAGCTTTAGCATTATGAAACTAGAAAAACAGAACAAAATTAAACTCGAGGTCAGTTATGAACAATAGAAATTTATTATGCACGGTTTGGAGGTGAGAAAGTTTAAGATCAAAGCATGAGCAGAATCAGTGTCTGGTAAACTTCATTCTCTACTTCACAGATTACACCCTTTTGCTGTGTCCTCTAAAGACAGAGGGGAAGCATGCTCTCCTTCACCTCTTCTGTAAAGACTCTGATTCCATTCAGGAGGATGGAGCCTTTGGGAAGTGATAAGTGACCTCATCACTTCTCCAAAACCTCAGGTCTTTATACTATGGTTCTAGAGATTAAATTTCAACATATGAACATAGGGGTAACCTGAGCACAGACTATAGCATCATTCCTATCCAACCTTCTACTGGAAATCCTAGACATTACAGTAAGACAAGAAAAGTAAATAAAAGATATACAGAGTGGGAAGGAAGTGATGAAACTGTCGTTTTTTCTGCATAACATGATTTCTTAGGCAGACCCCCACCCAATCAACATAAAAATCCCTGAAACTCATAAGCAAAGATATAAAGAATGCAGGATGCATGGTTAATATTTAAAAGTCAGTCACTAGCCCGGTTTAGTGACACATGTCTGTAATCCCAGCTACCGGAGAGGGCGAGGCAGGAGAATCCTCAATACAAAACCAGTCTGGACAACTTATCAATATTGTGTCTCAAAATAAAATAAAAAGGGCTCCAAACATAGCTCAGTGGTAGAATGCTTGCATAACATCTGTGAAGCCCAAGTTGTGTTCAATTCTCCAATAACCATCCCCCCCTACACACACACACCACAGAGAGAGAGAGAGAAAGAGAGAGGGAGGGAAATACGCCAATCACTTTTGATTAACTTTGGTGTTGTTAAAAACAAGCACAGATTAATGACTAAAATTTAAAGCATACCATTTACTTTAGTACCTCCCAGAATGAAATATTTAGATATAATTACATCAATATATATGTAAGATCTAAATGACTTTAAAACTCTAATAAAAAATCAAAGATCTACATAAATTGAGAGTGCATCACTATTCCCTTTCAGAAAGACAGTAGTTGTCTAAGCTGTCAGTTCTCAAGTTGATGTAGAGATTTGACATAGTCCCAATAAAATTCTGGTAATTTATTTTGTGGATATCAACAAAGTGATTCAAAAGTTTATATATAAAGACCAAAGTCTCAACATAGCCAAGAAAACGTTAAGGATAAAGTTAGAAAACTAACACTAATATAAATTCTAGACTTAACATAAACCTACAGTATCAAAATAGTAGGGTATCAATAAAAAATAAATAAATCAATAGAAAATCCAGAAATGAAACCAAACAAATACAACCAACCAACCTTGACAAAGGAGCAAAGGTATTTCAATAATAAAAAGATGATGTTAGAGCAATTGGTTATATAATGCACATACAAAAAGAAAAAAGAAAAAGAAAAAGCCTAAACAATACACCCTACACTTGAAAAATAACTCGTAATGGACCACAGACCTAACTAGAAAACTATAAAACTCCTCAAAGAGAGGAGAATATATAGGTGACCTTGGGTTCAGCAATGAGTTTTTAGATATAACATCAAAAGCATGACCCGTGAAAGAAAATATTGGTAAATTAGACTTTATTAAAATTAAAACCTTCTGCCTGGCATGGTGCTGCACAGCTGTAATCCCAGCAACTTGGGTGGAGGACAGAGGCAGGAGGATCGCAAGTTCAAAGCCAGTCTTAGCAACTTCGTGAGAACCTGTCTCAAAATTAAAAATATAAAAATGGCTGGGTATGTGGCTCAGGGGTAGAGCACCCCTGGGTTCAATCCCAGGTATCATAAAAAAAATTAAAACCTTTTGCTCTATTAAAGGCACATAAGAAAATAAAAGTTAAGTCATGAATGGGTAGAAATTATGTGCAAAGCACAGTTGATAAATGATTGTTAGCCAAACTATACAAAGAACTCTTAAAACTCAACCTACAACAAAGTGTGGGAGCAACAAAGGCACATGAAAAACTAAATAAAAATTGATTCTTTCTTTCTCTCTGTCTCTCTCTTACTGTCTCTCTCTCTTAAAAAAAAAAAAAAAACTCAACATAAGAAAACAAAGAGCCAACTATTTAAAATGAGCCAAGGATCTGAATAGACATCTCTCCAAAGAAGTCACATAGAGACAGATATGCATATGAAAAGATTCTCAACATCATACGTCATTAGGAAAAAGCAAATTAAAACAATGAGCTGTCAGGCTGGAGTGGTGGCTCAGCGGTTATAGCGCTTGCCCAACATGCGCAAGTACGTGAACTCAAACCCCAGCACCACGTATCCAATGAAGTCTCGGAGCAACAAAAGTCACATGAAAAACTAAAATAAAATTTTCTCTCTCTCTCTCTCTCTCTCTTTCTCTCTCTCACTGTCCCTCTCTCTTAAAAACAAAAACAAACAAACAAACAAAAAACCAATAAGATGTCACTGTATACATATTAGCATGGTCAAACCCAAAACATCAACAACACCAAATGCTGGTGAGGATGTGGACCGAAAGCAATTCTCATTCATTGCAGATGGAAATGCAAACTAGTGTGGTCAATTTGACAACTTCCTACAAAGCAAAAAGTCTTAGTATATGATCCACCTATTGCACTACTTGGTTATTTCCCCACATGAATTGAAAGTCTGTGTCCACACAAAACCTGCAAATGGATGTGCATAGCAATTATTCATAGCCATCAAAACTTGGACATATCCAAGATGTCCTTCAGTAGTGAATGAAAACTGTCACATCCATACAATGGAATATCATTCAAAGATACAAAGAAAAACTACCAAGCCACAAAAAGACAGGGAGGAACCTTTATGGTTAATTAAAAGAAGCCAATCTGAAAAGGCTCTGCACTGTACAATTCCAACTATACAATGTTCTAGGAAAAGCAAAACTATAGAAAGAGTAAAGTGATCAGTAGTTGTCAGAGATTTGGAGATGAGGAGGACATAGAACACAGGGGATTCACACCATGACAAAATCATCGTATATCACAACCTACAAGGGTGGATACATGGAGTTATGCATCTGTCCAAATTCACAGAGGTGTACATCCCAGAGAGAACCTTGATGTAAAGTAGGATTTAAAAAAAACAATAATGTATCCGTCCTAATGTATCAATGGTAACAATGAACCGCACTAATGTTCAAAACGGGAAAAGGCAGGGTGAGGAGTCACTAAGCAGAGAGGATACATTGGAAACTCCTGGATTGTACTTTTAACTTAGTTTTTCTGTAAACTGAAAACTTATATTTAAAATAAAGAATCAGCACATTATAGTGACACAGCAATATCTATGTTCATAGCAGCTCAATTTACTATTGCTAGACTATGGAAACAACCCAGATGTCCCTCACTGGATGAAAGGATCCAAAAACTGTGGTACATTTAAACCATGGAATTCTACACAACAATTAGAAACAATGATATTGCAGCCTTTGAAGGTAAATGGATGGCTATGGACGAAATTATGCTGAGTGAAATCAGCATAACCCAGAGATCCAAGGGTCGGATGTCTCCACTCATCTGTGGAGGTGGGAAGTAGACCCTGGCCATTCAGAAAGGTGGTCTACTATAATGTGTTAAATCCAGATAAAGTGTAATGTTATACAGCCTAATACTTTTTTAGAGATATTGTAGGTAATGGAAGGGAGGGATATGGGTGGAAAATTGGGGGGGCACTTCTGGGGGTAAATCTAGTATCCAGAAACTATACACGTTTTATATTATTTTGTTAAAAATTTGTACGGTTGTTCAAAAATAAAAAGTAAAAGTAAAAGTAAAATAAAATAAAGTCTATTAATTATATTTTTTAAGAGAGAGAAAGAATTAATTTTCTGTTTTCATCCAGTTTTTGTTTTTCCTCCACTTATCTACGTATACGGTGCTGGGGACTGAACCCAGGTCCCCGCACATGCCAGGCAACTGCTCTACGGCTCATCCATGTCTCCAGCCCCTTTATTAATTAAAATTTTTAAACTGATGAGAAAGTTCTCTGCATATTTATATGGAAAAATCTGTTAGATGCCTGGATAAGAGAACAGAGCATAATATAAATTATGTTGATTTGTACATAAAGATGGGAGAAGAAATTAGTGCTTTTTATGTTGCTTGTTCATATGTACAGAGAACTGGAAGGATGCCACAGTGATCACCTAGGGGGCTCCGAGTTGAACTAAGGGCAAAGGAAAGTTAGATAACATGTGGATCTGTGTCCTGTAATTACAGGATTCATTTTAAAATTATATTTCTTTTTTTTTTTTAAGAGAGAGGGACAGTGAGAGAGAGAGAGAAAGAATCAATTTTATTTATTTTTTTCATGCGGCTTTCATTGCTCTGATGCTTCATTCTGTATGTGGTGCTGGGGTGCGAACCTGGGTCCTCGCACATGCCAGGCAAACACAGTAACCGCTGAGCAATCACTCCAGCCGCTAAATTATATTTCTTAAAAAATAATCCCCTGCAAAGGGTTGACTGAGCTCTCAGGTGTGTTGAACTTGAATGTCTTAGAAATAATATTTTCATTTTAACACTCTGAAGAACTTTGGAATTTACCCTATAGAAATTCCTTCGTGTGTACAGAGCATGATCAAAGATAGTACAGATATATACTGCAAAATTATTCATAGAAAAAGCAAATTTGGAAACATCCTAAATATGTATCAACAGGAGGAGTGACTAAGGATTATAATGTACACAAACTAGAAATCTACAACATATTAATTAAAAATAATACAGTAGACTTCTATGGGCTGATGTGAAAAATAACTGGAAGTTGCAGAAAACGGACAACAGAAAAATTTTTAACTACCATATGATTTTATTTGTAAATGCAATAAAGAAAGATATGGAAGGAGACAGAACGAACTGGAACAGTGCCACCTCAGGGGAAGTGTTTGCATTTTTAAGAGGAGGAGGGACAGGCTTATTTTTCTTCCTTCCACTTCCTATTGTTTGATTTTTTTCCCCCATGCAACTATGATGTATTGCTTTTTATACATGAATAAAAACATAAAGAATTTAAGCAACCCAACAGGGTGCTTGTGTCCAGAAACCGCAGTTATCTTGGGGGCTGTTTGCCATTACCTCTGTTCCTTTCTTTCAGACCAGGAAGGGCTAAAGGAACCTCAGAGTTCTCTGTTGCATTGTTAACCGGGGCACTGAATCTGACTTGCCATACCCTGTAATTGGATCCTTCCAGTAAAGCTGCTTCAATAAAATGCCCCAAGTGCTGCAGCCAAGTGTTTAGGAGGCACAGAGGACCCTGGTGGCAGCTTCAGGGGTAGGGGCAGGGGCCTGGGCTTGGGGCTTGGGTCTAAAAATCCTGTAGGAGGCATGCTTTAAAGTCCCAGCAAGCTTAACTAGCAACAAAGGGGAGCCCCTTTGCATTTTTCATGCAGGCTTACAAGAGACTTGTTTGCAAGGCTCAGGATCCCTGGTGAGTAGTTTTCTGTGGCTTCAGTTACAGAGTTACAGCACAATTGCAAAAGTATTAATGCAGTGAGACTTTTGTATAGCTGCATTTGGAAAGTGGGAAAGTTAACTCTATTTTTTCCACCAGGCATTCACCACTACTAATAATGAATATATCTCAAGAAGCAAATGATTGTTGATCACTGTCCCTTGAGCCTACCTGACCCGATACTTAAAATAATGAGCAGAGAGAGGCCTACATCTTCCCATCTGCTTGGCCAGCAGGTAGGTTATCAGCTCCATTCAGATGTTCCTCCTTTTATTGTTTCATCTCCCAGGGGCCCTAAAGAATGCCCTTGTGATGTAGGGAGGAAGCGTTCCTTCTTGGTCATTTTTAATTTAGGTTTCAAAACTCAAGAACTAAAAGGCTGGAGTGGTGGCTCAGTGGTTAGAGCGCTTGCCTGGCATGAGCAAGGACTCAAGTTCAAACCCCAGCACCACATGCGCAACTGAGTGTCTGGGAAACAAAGGCCAGATGAAAAAATAAATAAAATTGATTCCCCCCCCCTCTAAAAAAAAATAAAAAACCTCAAGAGCTGAATCCAGATGTGGCCTTCTAAGTGGTGCGACCTTAAAGTCAGGCTGTTGGTGCCTAACATCTGTCTGTCTTTGCTCCACTAGTTGACAGAGGGGGAACAGATATCTCTGAGTATGAAATTACACAAAGGTGAGGATGAGAGTTGAGATCTGAGCCATGTCGTCAGAAACCCCTTCATAATTCTGAAGCCATGTTAACTCATTCACACTCCCATTCACTGCTCTGTACAATGAAGACTTATGGAGCAGCTATTACACACAGAAGAGAGGTGGCGTTACAGTATGAAATGCTATCTCTGGAACCAAATTGCTTACATTTTCCTGCTAACTCCGAGGCTTATTACTTGCATAAACTTATGGCTTCATATAAGCTCTCTGAATCTCTGCTTCCCCCTATTTAAATGGTAATAATGGAGGAACCTACCTATAAGGTGGCTGTAAAAACTAAATGAATTTCCTAAATCTACTGAGTCAGAATATCCAGGGGCAGAACCCAAGGTGCTGTGCTTTGAAGATCTCAAAGGTGATTCAAATGACGAGATAACATTGAAAAACACTAAATCTAACCTGTAAGACACACATGGCTCTCCAGCAGCATTGGCACCAACAAGATCTGTTCTGTCCTTTCTTCCTGCTTTTATTCCTCACTATCTCGAAACCACTTTCTATGGAGACTACACAGCGAGCTTCGGGAAGTGTAAATCAGACATTTCAGCAGTCATTTGAATGTTCCCCGCATCTTCTCATTACTATGGGGACAGACCATGACCTAAGTCCCACAGGCTCTGGCTCTGCGGACCTGGGACCGCAACCCATCTCACTCTCACGTCTCTCTTTGCTTCATTCATCCCATGGTTCTTCCTGGTTCTCCAACACACCAGATTCTCCTTCCCTAGGGTCCTTCCCGCACCTGCAGATCCATGTTCTGCTCTGGACCTGCGAGTGGCTGGCTCTTCCTTGACATTCATCGTAGGGAGGTCTTCTGGACTATTCATCCTTTTTTTTTTAAGATAGAGGGAGAAGAGAGAGAAAGAGAGAATCAATTTTGTTTAGTTTTTTTCCCTGTGACTTTCATTGCTCTGACACCTCATTGTACACGTAGTGCTGGGGTTTGAACTCATATACTCCCGCATGCCTGGAATGCACTGTAACCACCCAGCCATCGCTCCAGCCCTGGTCTATTCATTCTCCATTACTCCCTTTCCACCTGTAACCCTCCATCCATTGCAGGACCTGATTTATTTTAAGTCAATTATTCCTCTCAGAGATTTTTCATTAATTTATTTATTTTTATTCAACTTCCTTGGACAAAATGCAAACTCTGCAAGAGAAAAATATTTCAAGTTTATTTAACATTTTTTTTTCTCTCTAGAGCTAAGATGTCCTGGTGCACAGTAGATAATTAGTAGATTAATCAATAGAATGAATAAACAACTGTTCTTTTTATTACCTAAAACTCGCATTTTGCCATGCCCCCAATACTTTAGCCAAGCACTGAAATGACCAGAATTTCTACCCTGAATCACTATCCAATTGCTGAATTGCAGTTCCCAAAACTCAGAGCCAAGTGGTATCAGGTGACCATAGACTCAAAAAGGTATCATAAATTGCTTAATACGTTCTCTTCTGGGGCTTAGGCAATGAACTTGATATTTACTGTTTGGCAAAGTCTTTCTGTTTTACTTTGTTGGTAGGTGTAAGTATATTTTTGCAGCCAAAAACACCTCTTTCTGGCTGGCTTCCCTGTTTCCCTCCTTTTACTAGCATACCCTGGAGTAGTATAACCAGGCCGAGGTGAGTTATGTGCAGGGAAATGGACCTTAATGAGTAGAAAATCCATGGAATTCATTTGATGTTTGCACATTAACACTCTCGGTGCCAAGTCTTCCCAATCTCAACTTTTTCCCACAAAAATATAAAAATAGTGGGGGAGAAGATGTCTATTGAGACTGTGATCTTGGAACTACATAGATAATTCTACACTTCTTTTTAATGAAATGGCTCAAAAGCAGTCAATCATCAATAACCAACCCCAGACCCAGTGTCAACAACCTAATTGCTACAGTAGGGTGGTGGGAGCTTGTGCCATAGTGTCAGGGAGACTTGATGCCAAGTCTTTGTAATTGTGGATCTGGAACAAGGAACTCAGCCCCCTTAAGTCTCAGTTTCCTCATCTGTAAATTGGGAGCAGTACTATCAGCCATTTTGAATCCATAACCACTGTTAGGACAAAAGGTAGTAGATGTGTCTAACACAGCGTCAGCACATAGTAACCAATCTTTGTGTGTTGGCTGAAGACTAAATAGACTAAGTAGATGGCATTCCATTCACTCCCCTTTCTAGTCTTTTTTTGCCACAGTTCCCTTCCATGCAGTGCCCTCTTTAAGCAACCTAATGGGATCAACTGGGACAGAAACATTGGTCTGAGTTTGGCGGAGATTGGGTTGCTTTTTTGAGTCCTAGTCTCCTGAGAAATAACCATTTCTGTATTAGAAATCTCCTAATGTATGTAGAACACAGTCTCTTACTCACCAAACAGAAATACTCATAGACCCATAAACTGATGACCCACTCCAAGAATGCTTGAGAGTTTGCTTCCTAGAAGTTCCTCTGCCAGGTCCTGGACATACTACCTGAAGTCTGCCATGGGCCCTGCTCCTTGGGTCTCAGACCTGCACAAGATGCAGAAAGCAATATCTGGAATCACAGGGTCAAGGCTGAATGGGACGTAAGTAAGATACAGCATTTTTAGTGGTCCAATGTCAGTTCTGCCTCACACAAGCAGAAAGGGACTTTGAGAAGGTCATCAGGTCGCCTCAAGGTATCAGCCTAAATGCTGGAACGCCAGGAAAACAAGAGACATCCAAGGACCAACTCTGTGTGGAAATGAACATCCTAGCTGGAACATAGCCACTGCCAAATATGAGAGCCATCACCATGGAAAGCTTTAGCCACTAGCACAGGAAGCCACCACCCTGGCTCACAATGCAAAGGCCGGGCAGGAACATCAGTTGGCTGATCCTGGGTCATAAGCCCACTCACGAGCTTCTAGAGCTTGGGGGTTGAAGAGAACCTGGATCCTGTCAGCTTCCAGATTGGGAGGCCACTTAGGAGGGGTGAATGGGCTGAGCATTCTCCCAGTGCCACACAAAGATATGAACTTACCTTGGCACAGTTGAATTGTGCTGATTGGACAAAGTTCAACTGCCTATGAGTGGGGTTATTGGGGCTACAGATACAGAAGAAGCACATTCATTGTGCTTTAAAGAAAGAAGGATGAATGATCCACATACAAAAAAGACTTACTGTAAGAGCCTGTGGGCATTTCCTAGAAAAATTCCAATAGTTTCAAGCTGTTAGGTGAGGCATTTGAGTAAATTCTACAGGGGAAATGGTTTATTGCCTTATTAACTAACACCAACCTGTCATCTCATTACAATTGATCAACCTGGATGCCGATGGCAGTTAGCAGGGAGCTGGTTCCTCCAAGATCAACCCTGACCTGAAAAGCCTCATACCCAGCATCAGGTACTTTCCAAAGGTTCCAGAAAATTCTCCAGCCAATGATTTCTTCCTCTACGTCCCCTTCTGACTCAGGAGGTGTGGGCGGTGAACTGTATGTACCGACTAGGGAGAGAAGCATTTGAAACCTTTCTGGGCACTGTCTCAAAGGCTGTCTTCACCCGGCAAATATATTTGTTATGCAGTGCCAGAGAATTTTGGAGGATGGAGCAGGAGACGAGAAACAATAGCTATCTTTGGAGCCTGAAGTCTTGTTTGGAGTCACTCACCATCCTGGCACGGCGCCAAAAGCAGGCTTTCTCCGCTCTATCTCAATCTTCCAACCTGCTCCTGCGTCCCTTTATAATAAGAAGCTAGAGTGCTGTCACTTAATACACATACACAGGGCTCCCCAGAGCTTGGAAACTCTCTTGCAACTGTCTCCTTGATAGGTATCTAAGAAACAAATGAGGAGAGAGGATGTCTAAAGGCTCCATTAACATTGTCAAGTTAGAAACGTTGACAATAAGTCGATTCTTTTTGACACGACTGTCCTGGTAATGAAGGGACATTTCTACATGACTCTTCCTAATGTAAGATAAGATATGGATGGGCTCTCATTTTTTTTGACACATGTCCAGTATATCAAAGGGGTGGGGACTAGTATAAGAAAATAGCTTGTTTCAGTGACACATTAATTGGAGCCCTGGTTGTTTAGGAGATGAATGATAATGTTATCTTGAGCTTGAGTGTTCTGGTGGCTCACCTGGAAGGTAAGCTGGAATTCCTACAGGAGGGGGTTAGAAAACCCTGGAATCCCTACCTAACATCCCTTATTTAATCATGAGCCTAGAAATCTGCAGGGAGGAGAGGAATTGTTCTGAAGTCACGTTTTAACCTCCTCTGGCTGGTGTGGAAGGGTGATTAGGTGGCGCTGGTTCCTACCTGTCAAAAAGGATGAATCTGCTGGCATTGGTGGCAGACCCCTTTGGCAGACAGAAAGGACATTGTGTAAGCAGAGCAGGCCTGCCAGGCAGGCAGGGGAAACTGATCCACCACAGCTAGAAGAGAACAGCAGAGACTTAGGAGGCAGTAGTTGAACGTCCATCTCTTCCCAAAGCTAGTTCTCTCTCCCCAGACCCCAAGCTCACCCCACGGAGCTCAGAGTTCTTAGAACACTCACATTTGGTAAATAAAAGCAACACAGCTACCACCCAACCTCTGTCCTCCTGACTTTCCATACCATACTTTCCTTTTACAAAGCTCTTACCATCTTCTAATTTATAGCACCATTTATCAATGTGGCATCTTAGGGTTAATTAAGCCTCAGGAATGGATCTTCATTGTGTGGCCCAGGTGCCTAGATCAGTGTCGGTGTGTTGTAGGCATTCAAAAAAATACTCATGGGATAAATGGCCTGGTAAAGACAATCGCAAAAACAAATATTTTTCTTTAAAAAGTCTGTGAAATATGTCAATTCGACTTATTTGGAAGTCTATTCACGCTATGTGAATGAGATACTTAATTATTATTATTATTAAATAAAAATATTAAAAGGATACAAAAAAAGTAACAAGTACTTTGCAAAAGGTGGGCCTTCTAGAAAGGACACGAAAAGCTGAAGATTGATAAGTTACTCTGCACTGATTCCCTTCTTGAAAACAATGTCGGTTACAGTTCTAGTGAAAGAAATAATGGTCAGCATCTAACAGTCTAAACTGTTTAGATCATTTAGCTCATTAAATTCTCACAGCAACATATGAGAGCAGGCGTCATGACTACTATTCCTGTCTTATAGAAAGGGATTGGACTCACAGAGAGGTCTAATAACTCCCTGAAGTTGGCAGGTACTATGAGGGGATGCTGGGCATTAAACCTGGACTTTTTTTGATTTTGAGCTGTTGGGTCAGATCCTAAGTCCCACTGCCTCTTCTAATTCCCTCCCTGTCTCTTGTCTCTTTTCCTCCTAGCCCCACTGTGGCTGAGATTTGATTTGCATGTGTTCGTGTGCTGGAAACTTGGTCTCTGATGTTAGCAGTGGTGAGAAGTGGTGAATCTTTAAGAGGTGGAACAGAGTGGAAGGTGATCAGTCACCCTCGGAAGGGATTAACGTAGTTCCTGCAGGACTGGGTGAGTCTTCATGAGGGCAGTTGTTGTTATAGAGTAAAAGTAGCCCTTTCCTGGTCTCACTTCCTCCCTCCCTCTCTCCAGCATGTGCCCATTTCCTTTTCTGCTTGTCCACCATGGTGCAAGGTGGCCAAGGCAGTACGCACCAAAGGCCAAAATGATAGAGACGCCCAGGCTTGGCATTTCAGTCTCCAAAGCTGTAAGCTAAAGCTCCTTTCTTTACACATTTCCCGGCATCAAGTATTCTGATAAAGCAACACAAAATGAACTAAGACAAGCCCACGCTGATCTAAGGAAAATTAGAGAGGGGGAAGTATTTAACTCTTAGGAAAGGGAAAAGAAGAATTATCTATCTAGATGCATTGCAGAGGACCCAAGTGTCCGTTCAACCAATCTCCCCTTCACCCCCAGAACACACAGTGCTAATGATGCGACCAGGAGAGTTCTATGAAGTCAGCGATGCCCATTTGACTCTTTCTGTAATCAACAATCTTTTTTTTTAAGAGAGGATAGAGAGAGAGAGAGAGAGAGAGAGAGACAATCTTTATTGAGTTTTTCACATGGCTTTCGTTGCTCTGATACTTTGCTGTGTACTTGGGTGCCGGGGTTTGAACCCGTGTACTTGCGCATGCAGGGCAAGCACCATAACCACCGACCCACCGCTCCAGCCCTGTAATCATCAATCTTAAAGGGTTAAAAAAAATTCAACTTATGGAATAGCCTTCACACCCAAGATCCACACCCGATGCACCGCCTTCTCACACTGGCTCTTGATCTAGTCTGCTTCAGGTCCCCTCCAAGCCTCATGGGGCAGATGGTGCCAGATGGTTAACTTACGACAAGTTCTGCAATCAAACTGTGAAGAGGTTGCCAAATTGTCCTCCTCTGAGTCTTAAGATTTACTGGAAGATGTCTCAGGTGCTCCTGAGGGATGGGGAGCAAGAGAGAGGGATATTCTTCACCCAGAACAGCTCGGCTTTTACCTACTTCACACTTGAATTTCTGAAGTAGATTTGTTTCAAAGGGCTTATTAGTAACAAAAAGAAAAGTGTGAAATCTCAAGATAGAAAAATATGGTTCGCTAGAAAGTGACCTTGGCTGACATTTGAGGAAACTGAGTCCTGGGTCCTCCGTTGCCATTGTCTGGGGAAAATCCCTTTACTGCCCTGTGGCTCAATGTCCCCATGTTCACAATGACTTTGTATCAACACTGATTAATGAATTGTGGCAAACATGCCCTAGTAGTGTTTATAATATGGGAAACTGGGGGTGTGTGTGCTGGAATTAAGTGTGCACATTTTCTGTCAATCTAAAACTACTCAACATTTTTAAAGTTGGTTAAAGTTTTAAAAAGCAGACTTACAAGATCTATTTCAGCTAAAAATGCTCTTTTATTCCTGCCTGCTATAAGCTAGCAGAGAAGAGAGTAGAATAGGGGTCACTAGAGGCTAGAAAGGATAGAGCGAGGTGGGGATAGAGGGAGGCTGGAAAACAGGTATGAAAATACAGTGAGAGAACAATACGCTGAGAATTCACAAGCACAGTGGGGTGACCATCCACTAAAACAACCTTTGTGTAATTTACGAAGGACAAGGACAGAAGATCTTGAAGTCTCTAAATATAAACAAGGAACAATGCTATGAAAATACCCATTACCCTGATTTGCTCATGACACGTTATAAACGCAAACTGAATTGTCACACCGTGCTCCATAGATACGTACAAGTGTTATTTGTCCATGAAGAGGAGAATGACGGACATGCGCTTGATACTCTTTCCTTTTGAGAATGCTACCTTTGTTCATCATTCTTGAGTTTCTTTAGTCAAAATTCCAGCATGACATTTATTTACTTTCAACCGCACCTAAAAATTCACAGAAAAACTAGCATCTGAAACTGTTTCTGTTATTGGCTTATCTAACAAATTCAAGTTCAAGAGGCCCTGCGATGGGCCTCTCCTTAGATTGCTTCAGTTTTATTTCCCTCCTACATGTAATTTCTATGTTGGACTACAACGTGGGTTACAAACACACACACATACACACACACAGAGTAAAACTGAAGCCAGATAGATATCTTTGGTTTTATTATCCTATGATTATAACCTCTTAATTTCCTGTGAGTACTTTAAGTCAATGAAGTAAACAGTTCAAGATGTAGCTAAATTTAAAAAAAGAAGTCTGTTATCAAAGATAAACTCCTCCCTATCAAATTTCAGCCAATGAGTTTCACAATCAACTCTTCTGTGATTTCCAAAGCCCAATCAACATATGACTTTATTTATTTATTTTTTTCTGCTGCCCAATTCTCCACTGAAGAAATTCCCATCAGAAAACTCTGGATGTTCACAAATGCTTTTAATGCACGCTGGGGCTGTGAGGGTGTTTGGAGAAAGGGGCAGCGAGCTGACCCCAGCACTTTCTCCCACTGAATAAAATGATCAGGTGTTGGCTTCTCAGCACAGCTTCCTGTTTCCCTTCATGACCTCAAATTCCTTAAGGATAGTTAATGACAAGGTACCGGCTTCCCAAATCCCCCAAACACAATCGATTTTGGAGGACTCGGGCCAATCTATAAATTGGGTGTTTGGAACCAAATTGCACAGCTATCACTGACTAGAGTGGCCCTAATGAAATCGTAGCTACTTGACCTGCTTACTTGAAAGGGCTTTAGGAAAAAGAAAATCCATTAATCAATTTGTTTCTGGAGGCAACTTAGCAACAGGGTTCCCTGCAGTGGGATTGGGTGCTTTCGCTAATGAGCAAGTTGGATTGAATCGTTATCTGCATCAACTTAATTTAATTTTTAGGCTATTGATTTTCATTAGGAAGATTCGGCGCAACTTTCCCACCTTCCTACAGACATCCTTTTCCCTTCAGGGACATGCTGCATTTCACAGCTGTCCCAACGGAGTATCTCCAGAAACCCATTTCAACATGTTAAAACCTATGGAAATCTCTGGCAACCCAAACTTCCCAGCGTTAGGAAATCAAGACAGAATGATTTCTAGAGCCCATTCTTCAAAAATTAACACCTACTACAACACCTTCTCATTGCATTTGTATATATACCCTTCACCCAAGATTATTATAATTGAGCTTTGGCTTATTTCTTCAGTAAATATTTATTGAGCAGATAGTACATCTAAATACTACACTAGGTGCTAAGAATATTTTTGTAAGTAAAAGAGCTATGGTTCAGGGTTGGAGCGGTGGCTCAGCAGTTACGGCACTTGCTTGGCAGGCACAAGGACGCGAGTTCAAACCCCAGCACCACGTACAAAACAAAGTGTCCGAGTGATAAAAGCCACATGAAAAAATAAAACTGATTCTCTCTCTCTCTCACTGTCCTTCTCTCTTTAAAAAAAAAAAAAGACAGTCTATGGCTCTTCTTGTATGGAGAAAGAGGGGAAGAGAGGTAATAAGTACAGGAGTGCATGATGACCTATTATGGCATCCGTGAACTGCAGGAGTGAATCAACAGATATATGATAGTTGGGGCAATAAAAGTTAATATTTATTGAGCACTGCTCTAAATATTTTACATACATTTTTTTAAACCTCTTCATAAGGGGCTGGAGAGGTGGCTCAGTGGTTAGGACACTTGCCTGGCTTGCATGAGGACACAGGTTCAAACACCAGCACCACGTACACAGCAAAGGCCAGATGGAAAAATAAATAAAAATTGATAGTTTCTAGAAAAAAAATCACAATCCTATAGGTAGATATCATGATAACCAGATTCATAGTAAGAGTAAAGCCTCTGCCGAAGTTTACATAGCTAGCAATTTAGCAGATTCAACCTATGACCCTGGCAGGCCTGCCCTAGGGTCCATACTCAATTACTGCACCACACTACCTCCCAGGGGAGATGCTATTTACCCAGATGCCTAAAAGCCCACAGTGAGGCACCCACACAAGAAGCAATAGCAGAACCTCAGCAGAGTTCAGTGTACTTGAAGATCCAGCGATGCGAAATCTGTTGGCATTGGAAGGGGCAGGTGCAGCTCCAGCACAGGGCTAAGAGAAGAACTCTATCTTCTGTATGTGTGTTATAAGAACATTTAAAATATTGAAAAAAACTATAAGAACCCCTTCCCCAGAAAACTATCACAAATGATCTCTTTAAGCCAGATGGGATAACACTGGACTCCAGGCAAATCAGTGCATACAGAACTTCTTACAGCTCAGGACAAGACCATTTTGCTTGATCTTGTGTCTCCCTGGGACACTATCCTGGACTTTCTTAAAGGCAATGCATCATATTCTCCTTCCTAGCCTTAGTCCCTGCACAGCTAATGGTACAGGGAAGCACCCTTTAATAGTGACTACCAAATGAATGGGTGAATGAATGAATGGTGATGAATGAATGGATGAATGAATGGGTGAATGAATGAATGGGTGAATGAATGAATGAATGAATGGGTGAATGAATGAATGGGTGAATGAATGAATGAATGAATGGGTGAATGAATGAATGGGTGAATGAATGAATGAATGAATGGGTGAATGAATGAATGGGTGAATGAATGAATGCCAGTGTCTGTCTCTAGCATGTAGTCAATGACCATTTGAAAGGGAGTTTTCAAATGATGGGGAGGGGGTTAAGTCTAAATGGTGGGAGAGTGGAGGCCAGGGCAGAATGTCCCCAGCAGGAGTGTGCAGGGTGTGAAGCAAGTTCAAGGAAAACATCCCCACTTTCCCATGGGCTGGAATCAGGGGTAAGCACCTTGGTTCTCGGTTTCCCTGCACCCAGCAACTGTGTATGTGAACATATTCAGCTGCTGGGAGCTGCTGGGGGAGATGACTTCACAAGTGGGATGTTTAAGAGCAGGGAAAGGAAGGTTCCATAAGGAGGCTGGGTCTCTCTTTATTCCACTCCATATGCCAGGCTCTGAGACCTCTCTGCTGATTCCCATTAGTCTTTCTCCTGTGGAATAGTTCAGATTTACAGTACCATCTGGTGAGGCTCACAGGCCCGGGCGTCACAGTTCAGCCTGTGGCCTTCTGCCGCCCAAGGCAGGGAGGTGGCCCAGAGCCGCTGGTGCCAGGCGCGTGACTTCCCTGCCTGCCCCAGGCTAAGCAGGCTGGGAAGAGTGATGGATTAGGACCCCCACTGGGCCGCCGCCTCTTATTTCTGCATCTGGATTGGTGGCATCAGCACGATTTCTGGGCCGCCTTGTTTGTCTGCGTCTTGCCTTCGCTCGCTCACGTTGTTGAAACAGGCTACTGGCTTGGATCCGGGCTCCCTGGGCTTTGCTCTTCCACGCTGTACATTAACTCCTGTCTATTCTGGCATTTGCAGACACTGTTTTTGCCAGGGCTCTAGGGGGTGGCTGCTGAACTCTGCAACTCTGACTAAGGAATATACTGCCACAAACTCACTAGAGTCTCATTCAGACAACAAAGGCCACAGTGCTTTACAGAGATGCTGTTTGGGGGCATCCGGAGACAATGCATTCAACCCATTTCACCCAGCGGAGCCCATTTAGACAGCAAAGCTATCTGCCTATCTGGAACTGACACGTAAAAACGCACCCCTGCTCCCCGTGCACTGCAGGCACCGCTGCAATCAACAGGCCATGCGCGTGCCCTGGGATGAGCAATAGGGCCATCCTCCGGCATCCCAGGCCACAGCAGTAACCTGCCCAAGTGCAAAATTGATGGGCAGAAACCTGCTCTGTCATTCAACTTGCATCACCTCCTGCCTGAGTGGCACATTCATCTTTTCAGAGTGCTTTCCTGTGCCCACACTTCTTCTAATTGGATCTCATAAAACCCTGTGACACACATGGGGTGGCTCTCATCACTCCTGTTCTCATTTGGCTGACATGACTCTGGGAGGATGCATGATTTGCCCAAGGTCACACTTGTGTTGGTGGCACATTGTCCAGCTCCTAATTCACTGTCTTTCTCTCAGTGTTAGATTTTCACCCCACTTGTCCATTTTTCTCAATCATAAAATAATCATGCTTACATCAGTACTACCCACCATATAACTAAATGCTTCACTTAGTGATTCACCATGGGGTCTCAGAGCTTTAACATAGGAGTAGTTTAAAAATTTTAGTAATTCACTTAATCAGTTTAGAATCATGTTAGCCAGGGCTGACTCAGTTTGCATTAAACCATTTTTGGAAAAAGTATGGAGTAAACAATTTGCTAAACAGTAGCAGTAGCACCACCAGCAGCAACAGCTTATGTTTGAATAATTATTATCCCTGTGCCAAGAACTCTTCTGCTTTTCATGCACCTAAACCTCACAATTACTCTTTGTGGTGGGTAACAGTGTTTTTACCGTTTTACAGAGAGGGTCATTGAGGCACAGAGAAATCGAGTCTGTTGTACAAGATCAGTTAGTAGGTGAGTGAGGCTGGATTTGAACCCTTTCTTTCAGGGGGAGAGTACTAGGACTGAACTCAGGTGCACCGTACCACTGAGCTACACCCCCAGCCCTCTTACATTTTGAGATGAGGTCTTACAAAGTTGTTTGGCTGGCCTTGATCTTGTAATCCTCCTGGCTCAGCCTCTTGAGTATCTGGGATTACAGGCATGCACTACTATGCCCAGTTGATATTTAAATTCTTCACCTCAGAGACCATGATCTTGGTTGCTTTCACTACATATTAAATGAGATTGTCAGAAGGACAAGGGGAAATTGAGAGGGGCATTTGTTTATACAAAAGAAAAACTAAAATGTCAATAACTCTCAGATCACCATCCTCAGGACATGATACATTAAATATAAAAGGTTCTTCTCCAATCTTTATAAGCCCTGAGGAATTATATCTGATATCTCTTAGGTCAGAGAATATTATTGAAGAAATGTTATCCTAGAACAAGTAAAAAGAGATTAGAATTTGTTTTCCTGGTCAGGCTAGTGTTAGTGGATTACTGTCTGATCTACTCTCTCCTTGTACTTCCAGCCTACAGCCACTCTGCCTGTCACATGTGTGCAATGTGTTCCATAGGAGCCATTTAATAATGCATGGGCCCCATCATACCATCTGTTAACAGGTTCCTGCAGCCTCTCTCCAATTGCACGTTCAAGATTACAACTTTATCAGTGTAAGCAAATTATCATGGGCTAAAAATGCCATGAGATGTGATCAAAGCCAATGGACCAGAAACAGAAAGCATGCCAATACGAATTGCCCACTTCCAGGAAAACAAATAAAATTTTAATATGTAACAAAGTCAACGATTTCTTTTAGTGGCAGCAGAGATCATCTCTTGTTTTCGGCTCAACAGATCTGCCTGCATGGCACATGAGTCCAATTCTGAGACATGCAGAGTCTGAGAATGCTGGAAACAAGCGCAGGAAGAGATTAGAAGGGCAAAGGACTTCCTCTCAACAGAACCATCAACATTCCTAACTTGCCCCAGATATGCAAATGAACTCATCATTATCCTGGACTTATGATTAACAGGTTCTCTGCAAACATACACTGTCTACACATTTGCTAAAAAGTAAATTAATACCCTTCACTTTTGTTCTCCACTGAGTAATGAACACTTAATTCAAGCCAAGCTGAAGAATGTCTTGGAAAACCATTGAGAAGATATCAGCATCATATTCAGATCTTTGCAAAATCTCAAAAAAAAATTTCAGACTTGCTTTTCCTTAAAGTTAAAATAAAAAAGCAGAGTGAAGCAGGTATAGCTTATGTGAGATTATTGTGTATGTGTTTTTAACCTATTCAACTTTGTCTAAGCAATTTCTTTGGGGAAAGGAATCATTCCAAGAATAGATGGACCACTGGGGTATGCCGGATGATTCCAAAGTAGGGCACAGAAAGTATCCTCTAATGTAGCAAATGCTGCCAACCAGTTTCTAGATTCGCGAATTCCAAACTCAGCACGGCATTTGTGGCCCCACCCATCAAGACCAGCTTCCCAGTAATAAAGTAAAAAGGGGTTAGGGAAACAGAATATTAAGCAAGGTGTTGCGGAATCCAGTTTTGATGATTTAAGCATAAATGCATTTGCAAGCTGTGAATTCAATTTCCTTTAACATATTCCCAGGTTTAGAAAGGTAAAAAAAAGAAGACTAATAAACAAATGTACTTTACACTTCCTTGTCCCAAATGCTTTACCAAAGAGAAACTTAGGGCATTTAGAAATCAAAATACATAACTCAAATCTTTGGGATTTACTCACCCCAAACACCGTGTTCTTCCAAATACCTAAAAGCTAAAATGAGAAGATCAAGAAGGGGAAAAGAAAAGGAAAAAAGGGGGAGAAGGAAGTAGACGGTAGGAGGGAGGGAGGCAGAGGTACAGAGAGAAGGTCTAGCTGCACTGAAATCTTACCTGGGATTAGAAGAGCAAGGGATCGTGACTCAGTGTATTTTTTTCTCTGTCATCACTACAAATCTGTACTTCAAACTAGGAACTAGCATATTGTTCCCATTGAGTGAGATTAATGAAATTTGTTTCCAGGAAAACCTTAAAACTAGCCCCAAGTTTAAGTCTCCATCAGTTAGGTCATAAAGACAGCCATCAATCCCAAAGTTTGATGACTATTCATGGTGTCCTTTGCCGCCTCACATCTGTTTAACTCAGAAGTGATGCTCCCAATTGAGTGTGTGATCAGCAAGCTTCCCATGCAAAGACTTCAATTTTACATATAAATCATTGCGTACATTTCATGAAGTCACGTAGAGCTAAAATAAACAGACACCTTCAAGCTTTATGGTTTCAAATCTGATACTGTCTCCAAAAACAGAAGGGAAAGAAATGGAGAGTGAGGGTTTAGAAAAGAGATATGGCTGAGCATAGTGTCTTTCAAAATAATAGTAATAATGGCAGAAAGGAGAAGAGATTATTGAAGTTTTAAAAGTTCTGGTCGCATTCCCTTTACAGATCATCACAAGGAGGTATTTTTGTTCATTTTGCAGAGACTGCCTCGTTTTTTTCCTCTCCTGTAGATGTTGGGCTGTCGTGTTCCGGCAGACCACAGGCTCACAGCGTGCCTGGCTGGCCAGGGCAGATGCTGTCACTGGGGTTACTCTCCTGTAGACAGAGGTAGACTGATGCAGCCTCTCGCCAGCAGATGGGAGGCACGGTAATATGCGCCTTCACTCACGTGCGCCATCATTACGCCCAGCAGTGAACTGATTCCCACCCCACTCCAGAGTCGAGCCTGGTGTAGTGGGAATTCCAGGTCAGAGGTAAAAGCAAATGTTTCTGGAGACACAGAAAGGAGGGGGAGTTTAATCTCCATCCTCCTGATTTAAGGTCCTGGGGTAAATGCCACTAAAATGAGGCTCCAAACCAACAGGAGGATGACATAAGCTCTTCCATTTCTAACCCAGTTACCCACCAGAACCCAAAGCATCCTGAAGCTCATGATATATAAATTTAATTTCTCTTTTATGGCCAGAGCAGTGTTTTCCATGATTTATAAATCATGTGGTCGGTGATTTCTTTGAAATCTTTGCCTCATTTATGCTGTTGACCTCTTGACTTCCTGATACATTTATTTATGCCAGAGATCTCTTTGCAATGGTGCAGTCTAATGTCATTTGCCCGAGACTGGGTGGCTGAAAGGCAAAGAAACAAAGGCAAATGTTAAAGGAGGCTGATAATGCAAAAATGTGTGTTTAAAAAGAAGGGTAAACAAAGGAAAACGTGAACTCTTACAACATATTATTCCTGCACTACTGATTTATTGCAGAGACTCTGTATTTATTGAATACTTTATGGGTATCTGATTATATGGCAGTTGATGGGGCAATGAGAGAATACTGATCCTCACAGCAAAAATATTTGCTGTAAATGTCATGACATGCCTTGTCTATAATATGATTCTTTCCAGATGGTTATTTTTCAAGTTTCAGAAATGGAAAAATATGCCTTAAGACAAGTATACATAAAAATGACGTGTTTCTCCTTTGTCTTTTTTCTTTTTAGTTTAGTTTATTAATACTCTGCTGTTTACCACGAAGCAATGTGCTCAAGAAATCTGGTCAGAATGACATCTGATTAATTGGGCCGGGCACTTCCTACACAGCTCTTTGCTGATAACCCAGCTGTCCAAGCACCATTTCATTATGAGAGAGACAGAGGCAGGCGACAGTCACAAAGCCACTGGGAAGCTGGGTCTGCTCTAACAGATTGGCACAATTTGTATCACTGGTGCTCAGAACCTACGGCGCTGACAGAGCCCAGAGCCAAGGACAGGATCTGCCTCTCGGGACAGCCTGCATTTCTTCAGCCAGTCACGAGCTATTGAAACGTTGTGAAGAAAATGGCTCCTTTTCACAGCCCCCAAGCCATTTACCCAACGCAGAACCGGTTACACACACAGAGCCAGACGGTGTATTTACAGACATATTCTGAAGGTGAAATTCAATATTCTCTTAGCTGTTACAGCTAAAGTTAACGAAATGTTAATGTCGATCACCCCTTTGCAGTGTTTTAAGAAGCCTAAATATTTTAGCTTTTCTGGGCTTCCCTGTTTTAAAGAAAAAGCACCTCATTTGCACATTCCAAAATAAACAAATAACTATTATAGTCTCCCCTTATCAGTATGCATTCCGAGACCCCAAATAGATGCCTAAAACCATGGATAATAGAGAACCTCATTTACATGCTTTTTCCTACATATGTATACCTATGATAAAATTTAATGTATAAATTAGACACAATATGAAATTAACAAGAATAACTAATAGTAAAAGCAGAACAATTACGAATGATATAACAAAATTTCCAGCATCACTACGCTTTCACTGTGGAGCCATTAATAAAATAAGGTTTCCTTGAACACAAGAATTGTGATACCATGACAGTGTGTCTGATAAGCCAGATAGCTATTAAGAGACTAACAGGCAGGTAGTGCATCAGGTATGGATACACTAGATGGAGGGGTGAGTTTTGTCCCAGGGAAGATAGAGCAGGCAAAGATTTCGTCGCCCTACTCAGAATGGCACACAGTATAAAATTTATGAATTTTTTTCTAGAATTTTCCATTGCATATTCTTAGACTGGTTGGCCACAGGTAATTAAAACCACAGAAAACAAAACTGGGAAAAAGAGAACTACTGAACCACATATGAGTGTAGCGGTTCCGTAACAACATAACAAAAGGAACAGAAATAATGTAAGTATCCTATGGGACTGCCCTTCATTCTACCCAAAGGGCACCCATATCACAATGATCCTGATCAAGCAGCCTGAATCAGAGGTCACCTCCCCTGGCTTTGGTTCCCTTGTGCAGCTCATGCTCTGAAGCCCTTGCTGCACCAAGCAAGGATAAAACCTACTATATCATATTTTCTCCTCATATTACTCCAAAATGGGGTTAATTCCAAGTCACTGCACAGATAGGATTTCAATGGGTACAGACAGAGCACACTCATCCTTCAGCACCAGAGGGGGGACTGACTCCACAGCCACTCACAGATATCCAAACCGCAATACCCAAGTCCCTTGTACAAGAAGTCTCAGTATTTGCATGTAACCTACACACTTCCTCCTGTGTATTTTAAATCCTCTCTAAATTATGAGTGATGCCTAATACAATGTGGATGGTAATTGTTTAGAGTATAATAACAAGGAAAAAAGTCCATCCATGTTTGGTGTGGCATAATTTTTTTAAATTTTTTAATCTACCATTATTGAATCTGCAGGTACAGAATCCACACATAGCAAAGTAGGACTGAAACAAGAAACAGCAAGGCAAAAAATCAGAGAGGAAAAGTCCAGAAGAAAAAATAGCAAAACCAAACAGGAATCAAGCTCCAAAGATCAGAAACACAAGGTCAGAGTCAGTAGATGGTGACAAAATGAAAGTACCAGTTTATTTCAAAGTTTTGGCTACTTTTCCTTCATATATTTCTCTATTTTGCAATATGTCTGCAATAAGCATGGGTTAGTTTTATAATGGTAAGAAGACAGTTTTGTGACTATGAAAAATAAAAGTGATTTTTGAGGAATAGAGATCAGGCTGGGGTAATGCTGCTGGAGCAGACATTCATTTTTCTCTGACTTTTCAGTGATTCAGTGATTACAGGGTTCCAGGGCCAAGAGGTCCAAGTTCAAATCCTGATTCTGCCACCTCTAATCAGTGATTACAACCCCTCTGAAAAGGAGTGGGCTGGTAAACATAGAGCAACCAGCTGTGGAGGGAGGGAATGTGATTATAGCATTTGCCAATTTCTATAGGTCCAAATGTTCCCACTGTGGTGGATTTCAAGATACCAACTGGTGGTTGACCAGATCATGGACCAGCTGGATCACCCAAGCTGATAAAAGACAGCACAGCACCATTTCTTAGCCTCACCTAATAATACTTAACCACCTTCACAGGAATATTGTGAACACTGAAAGACAGAAAGATATAAAATGCTTAGCAGAGAGACAAATCCAACATGAACATCAAATTATGCAAACCATCATAGATGCAGGTATTTGGTAATGTACACATAAACTACGTCTGGAAAAATGCAAGAGATTAATAACTCACACGTCTCTAAAGGGGAGAACCAGAAACTTGGAAGCATGTGGGAAGGAGAGTTCACTATCTCAGATATCCTTTAATTTAGCAACATGAATATGTATTTTGCATTCTAAAAATAAATAAGATTACAATTACTTAACAAACCATAGTATTTGGTGAGTTTATCTCTCAAAAGTGGCCTACTGGCCGCAGGGGCAGAGTAGACACCAGCTTCCTCTTTAGTGTTCAGTGCCCAAAGTGGAAGAGGTTTTCCCGTCATTCTTCACAGCGGTGTTTGGACCAGGCTCCGACTTTTAAGAAGACTTTATTTATAGTCCAGGAAGAACAGAAGGAAACTACAGCCCAGATAGAAACTTTCCTCTAGACCCAGAATGAAACCCAGATGCTTCCCCTCTGGGGCCCTGATGGAGATATGCCCCATCTGGCCTCAACTGAAAGAGTAGCCAAACCCACCTCCCTTCCTCATAGGCCATATCAAAGCCACACCTCCAAGGGGAAAATAGGTCTCTCCCTAGGCCAGTGCATACTCTCTATTCCCAGGGGACCCATTCCGGTCAGGGGGATCAACAACAGAAAAATCTATTTCTTCCCAGTGTTGATCCCACCCTCACCCACAATCCACAATCAATACACTTCACAAAGTCTGGATCACCAGATCCCATATAGGACCCCCACGGTCCAGTCCAGACTGCCTCAGCTCAGACTGCCTTCTGTCCAGTGTGAAATGGAGACCTTAACCTCCTTGTTTTCACTTCCTGGAAGACCACAGCTTAAATAATAATCCCTAAACTCATCCAGACGCAGGTAAGTACAGCTAGAGCACGGAGCAGAATCAACACAGAGATAAAAGAAGCAGAGAATTTGCTTTCTATGCAGGCAAAAGTGTACATGACCACACAGAGGTATTGGTTTCTTCTCAACCAGAGGTACCAAAGGTCTCTGAGCTTCTGATTTTACAAATCACTCAAATAATAGCTGGGATCTTTACATTTAGGTAACAATTGTGATTTTCATAGAACAAAAGAGCAGTCTGACCCAGAGAAGTTATATAATCTTTGCAGCTTTTGAAGGATGGGTTATTTACTTATTTATTATTTACTTTAGCTTTGACTCATAAATGTTTCAGTACCTTCAAACACATTTTCAGTTGAGTCACTCCATTACACGGCTATAATTTTTACATGATGATGGTAATTTTGTAGGTAAAATATTGTATTGGGCCTTACTTAATAATAGTGTCTCATCTATCCTGTTAGAATACCATGATGATATCAAATCAGGAGGAGGGACACCGTCAGCTGGAAAGGGTGGCAATCAGTGCCACACAAGGCCGATTCTGTAAGGGTAGGTACTGTTGATGTCCAAAGTTCATCTCCTCTCTTCCAAGACTGCCCCTTGAACAGAGACCTATGGTCCTAGCATTTGGCATAGTGCCCAGAACAAGGCAGGTACTCAGTGAGGTTTAGTTGGATAAATGAGCAATCAACTAAAGAAGTGAATGAGGGCTGGGGATGTAGCTCAGTGGTATAGTGCTTGCCTAGCACACAGGTGACTTTGGGTTCAATCGCCATTGCCACAATAAATAAATAAATAAATAAGTAAATACAACAAGTGAATGAATACTGTTCCCTTGGTAATGACCATGTTCCTTCTCCACAGTGTCTGATGCCCTCACCTATCTAAGCTCCCTCAACCATCCTGTATTCCTGCAATAGACTATGTTTGTGTCCCAAAGATTTGTATGTTGAATCCCTCCCTAACCACCCCCAGGTGATGGTATGGGGGAGACTGGGGATTAGATCAGGTGGGTGGAGCCTTCGCAAGTCAGAGTAGTTCCCTCATGAAAAAGACTCTGGCACTTCCATGGCCTCTTTTTGCCATGTAAGGATATACAATGAGAAGCCAGCATTCTGCAGCCCAAAGAAAGCCCCTCGCCCAAAGGAAGCCCCTCACCAGAAATTAACCATGACGACATTCTGGTCTACGACTTCCAGCCCAAAACTGTACGAAACAAATTCTTATTATTTATAAGCCATGCAGGTCAATGGTTCCTTCAAAAGCAGCCCAACCTAAGACACTCCCCATTCTGGGTTCTCTGCAATTTTAAGTCATTTTTAAATAGAATCAAAATGTAGCTTCCTTTCTAAGAAAACAAAGCAGGTCTCTCTGAATGACCTTCACTGTGTAAGCCAGTGGCTTTGAAGAACCAGGGAACTGTGGCCAGCAGCTTCTGTCTGTCAAATTTGTTCTGGGTCTGAGTTTTGTATTTTCTGTTCTCTCTGATAGGGTCATATATGGGTCCTTCAATATTTCTCTGTTGTCTCAAGAGAGATGTTCTCCCAGAATCAAGAGGGGTGCAGGGATGGAGCAGTGGCTCAGCAGTTATGGTACGTGCCTCGCCTGCACAGGGATGCAGGTTAGAACCCTAGCATCATGTACACAAGGAAGTGTCAGAGCAATGAAAGCCATGTGAAAAAACTAAATAAAATTGATTCTTTCTCTTTCTCTCACTGTGCCTCTCCCATTAAAAAAAAAAAAAAAAAAAGAGGGGCATAAATAGCTTCACCTTGGACCAGTTTCTAGAGAATCAGCCTCACTCTCCTCATCTGTAAAACAGGAGTATGTGAGACATGTTAGTTTTTATTCTTATCCTTAAGTAATATTCAACAAGCAATAAATAAATGGCAAGATCCAGGTACTGGAGTCAAATAGTAAAGAAGTTATCGGGGACACAGACACAACCTTCACTATGGCTCAAATCACAGAATTCATGCTAGGGACATCAAATGCATGACACTCATGCCACCATTCTACCCTCTTCTATATGACACAGATCAATAATCCAGCCCAGAATGACCTCAGTCATCTCCAATCAACTCTATCAATCCATTAGTATTGTCACAAGAAAAGAAATCTGTCGGGCATCCCATATTTATATTGCCCCCTCCTTGGCCTCTGCTAACATTAGCATAGGGGAAACACTCTGTAATCAGACAGTTGTATAAATATTTTTAAATACACATTAAGCTAAACTACTCAGCTATAAGCCTCCATTCACCCCAGGTTATAAAGTCACTGAGAGCCAACACTGAGAGCTAACAAATTCATGTTTTTATCCCCAAATGCAGACATTAATCCCTTATACCAGAGAAGTCCTCAATGAATAGCTGTTGAATTTCACACTGTTTCAAACCCTGAAGCTCAAGCGTGTAAATTCACCTCTATTCCAACTTGGCTATTTCCCTTCTCCTCACTGCCTCTCCAATACACTCCAGCTTCCCCAAAAGAAGACTGAGTGTCGGGAATGGTGGGTGTTTTCAGTGTTGAACAATACTCTTTTGTAGAGCACCCTGGTGATTTATTAGAATATTCATGATCTCAATATGGGGAGCAAGTGAAATCATACACCAATTCATTTTTCAACAGCAACAATGGCAAATGGCTCAGAAGAGGTATCTAAAGATAATTTTATTTTCTTTATATCGATATAATTCTTTTGAGGTCACAACTCAAGGTCTTTTTCTTCAGGTTATAAAGGAGCCATTTAGCTGAACTTGAGTTTTCTTTTTCAATTTTATGCCAAATAAATATATGGTCCTAAGGCAAGGTGGTGAGGGACAAGATGATAAACATGGTCTCCAGACCTCTCTTTACGGACTTCCATCTTACCTCTGGATTCTGGCGCAGGGAGGTATGCCTTGGTATATCACAGCTGTGTTTATGTAAGAATAGAGAACCGGAGAGTTACGCATCTAGCCGGTGAAACCGAGCTAATCCAGCTAATTGGGGCTCCTAACTTATCTTTCCTCACTAATATTTACTTTGGGGGAGCCTGAACACTCCTGAAAATTGCTTTAATTACATTATCCCTGTAAACACAACCTAGGTGACCTGTTTCAACCATGCCTTAAGACAAATTGGTTTTATTTTTGTCCCAGCAGCAGGGATTATGTGAGAATCCTGATTAATCAAATCTGGAATGGGAATTCCAAATTTTATGAACATAATTCAAACCAATGGTTCAGAGAAGGGGCTGAGATCAGAGTTCAAGCCCTGTGGGACTGGGGACAATTTACTTTGTCACTCAGGTCCTCCGTGCCTACATGTAGAATACAAATGCTGTAACTCCACCTGTATGAACTGTTGAAAAAATTAACTGAGATGATGCATTAATCATCCAGTACCTAACTTTGTATTGAAAAAAAAGTAACAGGGAGGAGCTGGAGCAGTGGCTCAGCAGTGACCACATTTGCCTGGCATGCTTGAGGACCCAAGTTTGAACCCCAGTACCACATACATAACAAAAAGCAATGAAATGCACATGAAAAAAATATATAAAATTGATTCTCTGTCTCACTCTGTCCCTCTCTCTTTAAAAAAAAAATAACAGGAAGAATTTATGGTGGTTGTTATTTTTTTCTTCTTACTTCTGTTTCTTTTACTGTGTAGGAATGCAAAGTTAATTCACTTATTCATTTCAAATTCCTATAGCAATAAGAAGTTCCAACCGTCTTCTTCAAATATGTACATGTACCTAAGAATCAGGTAACAGATATCTGAGCAGAGTTCAGTTCTTGGGACCGTATGGTTTCTTACTTGGAGTTTTGAGTATTCTCTTCTTGTAGCAAATAAAATAAAATGGAATAAAAATAAATTAAAATTAAAACATCTAAGCATTTCTAGACAATACTTGGGTATATCTGCAGCTTCCTGCCATCACTCCTACGTGAATCCTGTAATGCGCGTTCTGAATATAAAATTGAGGGGAACCAGGCTGGCTTTGATGAATGCAATTCTGTGCTTTAGCAACTCCATATAACAGGCCAACAAATTATAGTCTTTTCCTCCTCTGTACCTTGCACAGCCCCAGGAGAATTGTACCGTCGTCAGCTGAAAAATCCCCAGAGGGCCTGGCTGGAAAGTGAGGAGCCCAGCTGAGCAAGGAATAGCAAGAGTATCGATTGGAAGACCACCTTACTAATTAAGGAAACGCTGGGTTTATGATTCTGAGGAGCTTAGAGTCCCAATTTCCCAAATCACCCCAACACACTTGCTGTTCCATCTGATGTCCCCTGAGATTCTACCAAAGGCTTTGTATTCAGCATAAGAGAAATAATCACAGCAACTGAGCAGGTCAGTTTTTCATTTTGACTTCTGAAGATGGAAGAGACATCTGACACCCAGTGGCTCAAACTGTGGTTCCCAAAGCCCAGCCAGGACAAGCCCAAGGGAAAGGCAGCATGGAGTTCTGCCTAGGATGCTCCCTGACTCTGCCTATCTGTAACTCTCACCATAGGAAGACTACCACCACCCACCGCCCTGAAAGAAAAATGGGATGATGGCAATCTAGGACCTATGACGAGCAATCTCACATAGAGGTTAACAGCTCAGACACTGGGCTCAGGAGAGGCATGCTTCTGCTCCAGCCGCTCTACTTCCCAGCAACAGTCTGACTCTCCGCTCTCCGAAGTCCTCATGTACTTTGGAGTAAGCATCATAACAGTATCTGCTTAAAATTGGGTTCCTGAGAGTTAAATTATATCATTAATATAAAATGCTTATTCTGTTACATATTAAGTAGTAAGTGCTCAAAATAAAGTAGCTATGACTAACTAACTCATCCTTGAGTGCACTAGGGAAGAGGATGAAAATTCTCCACTGAGATCAATCATGAGCTTAGGCTGGCTAAATTGGAGAACAACGTTGCTGAACAGTGTTAGAATATTGGATTTATTTTACCTGCAACTATATAATATTATGGACAAGGAGTCTTAAAATATCCTACACCGGGGCTGGAGTGGTGGCTTGGCGGTTACAGCGCTTGACCAGCATGTGCAAGTACACGGGTTCAAACCCCAGCCCCCACGTACACAACTAAGTGTCAGAGCAACAAAAGCCATGTGAAAAAAACTCAATAAAAATTGATTCTTTCTGTGTGTGTGTCTCTCTCTCACTGTCCTTCTCTCTTAAAATATATATATATATGTATATATATATGTATATGAAATATATATTTCTTACACCTCCCTGCAAATTACAGGGATCCTCCTAGTGAGAGCTCTGGGAGATGGATGATAGATAAATAGATTCTATTAATAATGGGAATATAAGGCTGGAACAGTGGCTTGGCAGTTACAGCACAAGCCTGGCATGTGCAAGTATGTGAGTCCAAACCCCAGCACCACGTACATAACGAAGGCTTGGAGCAACAAAGGCTGCATGAAAAACTAAACAAAAATTATTTCTCTTTCTCTCTCTCTCTCACTGTCCCTCTCTCTTTAAAAAAGGGGGGGATATAAATCAAAGTAACATTATTAGCAAAGGCTTTGGCTCCAAACCTCGGTGCAGAAGAGGCTGGTGGACTGGACCACATGGAACACCACTTCCACCTAGTCAGATGATTGACCTATCACACCTGCCAGATCCAAAATGGCTCAATCTGACATCCACAGACAGGGCAGGGGAAACATGCTTTCTGCAATGCCTGCCATCAAACTGAACTTGGCTGCGGTCAGTGTAGTAGCCTCAGACCTAAGTGTACTTGGGAGAAAGATCACAGCCATGCCCTTAATTTTCCTGCAGGAAAGGGAAAAAAATAGAAAAGAATAAAGACAAGCTGGGGAGACAAAGACTTAGAGGGGGAAGCAGAGACAGACACTGACCATTTCAGAACAGTCAGACAGAGAAATCCATGGAGAGGATCTTGAATGTACAGAGTTACACTATCTTACGTGTTAGCACTCTCGGCTCCTTCAGTTCTGCTTGATGCAAGCCTCATTGGAGGGAAGAGAAAAAGTAGGACTGAACGTATTGAACAGAGTCAGGGAGATTTAGTGAGGAATCTGCTGGGATACAAGCTGAAGACTCAATGCAACTTTGTCGTTTGTTAAATATTTGTTCATTCCTATCCCAATATCTTCAAGTCAAGGTGATTTGTACCTTTGCTATAGAGTGTGAGAGTGATTTCAATTATGTTAGCAACTTGCACTAACTAGATCAGGGTTTCTCAGCCTTAACGCTAGCAATATTTAGCGCTAGGGGATCCTTTGTTGCATAGTTTGGCCCAACCACTTATAGCACGTTTAGCAGCATCCCTGGCCTCTACCCACTGGGCACCCAGTTGTGATAACCAAAAACGTCTCTATACATTGTCAAATGTCGCCTCTAGAGCAAAATCACCACTCGTTGAAAGTCACTGCACTAGATTATGTAGCTATAACAAACAATAACCAAATCACAGCCAAAGGCCTTTATTTAGGGTCACACTGCAAGTCCGTTGTAGGTAGGCTGAGGCTGCAACTGCAGAACCAGGCTAATGGAACAGCCACCCTCTGCATCAGTGCCCAGCAGAGGAACGAGTCCTCTCAACCACACACTGGTTCCTAAAGCTTCCGCCCTCTCAGAACACAAGCTCCTTCCTCTCTGACCTCATCAGCCATTGCAAGTGGCATGGCCACTCTACCTCCAAGGTCCTTTCCCCAGAAGCAGAAATAGTGAATGGGCAGCACTGGTGACAGTCATCGTAGCCAGCACTTGAAAAAAGTCTAAAGCTTCTTCTTAATGCCTTTCTTATAACTAGTCCCTTCCTTCTGTTTTCTTTCTTTTTTTTAATGCTTATTATGTTACTGTTTTCCTAACTTGGGAGACCATAGTCAAGTTTTTAGCCTTTTATTTTTTTACTAAGTAAATAAATATGACTTTGCATTTTCATCTAGCACCACCTCTCTTTAATCTCATACATTTTGATATGCAACATTTTTGTTATTGCTTAGGTTCAAGAATTTCTAATTTCGGTTATAATTTACTTTTTGACCCAGAAATTGTTTAGAATTACGCTTTCTATTTTTGTAGTTTCTCTACATAAAGTAACTGTTTTGGGGAATAAAGTTCTTTTTTTGTTATCTTTCTACAGTAAGAGAAAGGGATCTGTACGAACCAGCATTCAGGTGATCCTAATTCTTTTTCATACTGGTCTTTTAAATTTGTTGGAACTGACTTTGTGGTCAAGCAATGAGTCAACATTCATAAATATTATGAGTACCCATGAAAAGAAAGTGTACCCTTCACTGCTAAATGACAGTAATATATGCCCTACTTAGATTAATATTGTTAATTGTGTTATTAAAACTTTTCTGATCTTTGTGATATTTTGTTTGGTTGATCGGTTTTTGAAAGAGGGTCTGTGATAGTTCCTCTGTGAAGTTTATTTTCCAGTTTCTTTTTGTGATCCTGGGAAGTTTTTGCTTGATACACGTTTAAGCTATGTTATTAGATGCACGCAAATCTAAGGATATTATCTTTCCCTGGTGAGTTGAAACATTTTCATCTAAATGGTATGACTATAATCAGTAATGCTTTGACTTTAAATTCTATTTTGTATGACATTAACCCGGCTACACAAGATTCCTTTAGGCTTCCTAGTTCATATGCTCCTATTCTTTTGTTTTCAATTTCTCTTTATCTTTGTGTGTTAAATTGCTCTCAAACAACATAAGGTACGTTTTGCTTTGTTTTAGGGCTAGTTTTATTTAAGCCCTCAATTTTTTAACGAGAACATTTAGCCCTTTTGTGTTCAAAATTATTAACCAGGACTGGAGTTAATTCTACTATCTTAGTTTGTGCTACTTTTCCTATTTGTGTTTCTGTTTCTGTTTTTCTCCTTTTTTACTTTTTTACTTTCTTACTTTTTTACTTTTTTACTTTCTTTTCTACTGTTTGTGTTCTTTATTTCTTTCTAATTTTTCCTGATATAATTTTCCTTCCTTTTTAAGGTTTATCCTTTAACAGCTATTTTATTAGGAATTGCTGGTATCTTTTGAACACTTTTAGTTTTTGCTTCTCAGCAAATTTATCTCAAGCATTATTGAAAGGCTTTCACTGGATATATAATCAAGGTTGGCAGATATTTCCTTTCACTCTCTGAAGACAGCATTCTGGCCTCCGCTGTAGCTCTTAGAAATCAATCTTCATCTTCTGATTATCTTTCATGTGTAGGTAATTTTGACTTTCTGCTGCTTTCTTCAACACTTGCTTTAATATTATGAGATTCTGCTACTGTGTGCTTGGGCATTGGTTTGTTTTTATTTCTTCTATTCATCATGCCTTTTTGATGTGAGAATTAATCTTTCATTAATTGTAGAGATTTATCAGTCATTGTCTCTTCAAATATTGCCTTCTTGCTCATTCTTCTCTTCTTGAACTCTGTTTAAAAAAGGTTAGACTTTCTTACCCTTTGTTTCTCTTAACATTTTTCTATTTTGTCCTCTGTGCTGAATTCTATGAAATTTCTTAAGGATTATTTTCTAGCCTACTAATTCTCTTTTTAACTACATCTAAACTATAATCCCACCCATATATTTTTGTTTTAATAGTTATGTATATGTGTATATATTAAGACTTTTTTAAAAATAAAACACAATAATTTATTTATTTATTTAGCAGTGCTAGGGATTGAACCTAGGGCCTTGCTCACTCTTGGCAAGTGTTCTACCGCTGAGCAACACCCCCCAGCCCTTTAATTTTTTATTTATTTATTTTTGTTTTTAAAATGCCTCTTTTATTGCATTTTTTTTATCAAATAGTCTTACATATTGGAGAGAATCATTGTCACCTATTCATGCATACATAGATATTGATAAAGTAAATTAAATCTAATCCTAGTCCAGGAACTGCCCCTCTTCATCCATTCCCTAATCTCATGTCTTCTCTGTCATGCTTCCATGCTATAGATAGAAATGAGCACATATATATATGTATAATAACTGTTAAAATTCCTGAGTTTCTCTGCCTGCCTGAGTATAGTTTGGTTTCTCATGGGAGTCAAGTGTACCCAACCCTACTGACAATCCCCCCGTGCCCTCTCTCCCCTTTTCCCCTCTCTCACCTTTCCCATGATCTTCACAGCTATGGTTCCTCAGCTTATGTGATTTCAACTTTGGTGGGTTTATTCATTAAACTTAGCTAACTTTCATCCATATTTTAAGAAATTTTATTTTCTTTTTGAAATTTGTCCAACTTTTAATGCTTTTATTTAGTAGTCATGTTTTTATTTATGCTTCTAATTTTTAAAAACATTTAACATTCTTATTTTACTTTCTGTATATGAAAATTCCAGTAACTGAAATTTTTGGGGTCTTTTTCTATCTTATGTATTTTTTTACTGAGTCTCTCATTCCTATGTGAAGTGATTTGGAGTGGTATGTTGTATTCTTTTTTTTTTATTTTTCATTTCAGGTACATTCATCCACAAACGATTAGCATTTTCTTTTGTTAAGTGCTTGAGGCATTGGGATCCAGGGATCATTTTATAGTATAGTCTTAGCTGGGAGTTTTTTCATATCAAACAGATAGCCTGAATTTTCTTCCCCAAATTTGTAGAAGGAACTCAATATAATATGTTGGGATAGAACTGTCCTGTCTGCAGGCTTCTGACCTTTATGTATGTGTATAATGGGGGTAGTGGAGATGAGGGAAAGTTTTTCATTATGACAAGATCTTTATTCTTCATGATAAAAATATCATGTTGTATTCATGTTCCATTTCTCCAATATGATTTTCTTCCAATCAACAGTATAGAAAACCTGTTTGTAACTAGTGGCTAATAACCTCAATTCTAGTTGCCTACCACACCTTTGAGTTAAAAGCCCAACTTGGACTTTTTTATTATCCCAACTTTTTGGAATAATAATTTAAGAGCTATGCTAACTACTCATTCCGGAAACACTTTCTGCCTTTGTCTCCATATCATAACTGGTCCTAGAAAGTCTTACCCCTGATATATATGTGACCTGCTATTAAGCTGGGTCCTAAGATTACCTTTTTGGAGATTAACTTAAATAATGCTATCAGAACAATTCTCTCTCATGGAGGATCAACATAGAAAATGCTATGTTGGTAGAACATTTCATAATCAGAGAAATCAAGTCACACTGCTCCTGATTAACTGAAAACCAAATTCCTCCCTGATTTCAAACTTACGGGGTAAATAAGGATGTGATTTTGTGGGGGAAAGTTCTAGGGACTAAATCCAGGGCCTCTTGCATGCTAAGCACATACTTTATAGTGAGCTACATGCCCCATCTGAGTGATGTCGCATGGTATTATATTTTACCGGATTAAAAGAGATGTGTATATACATTTTCCTTCTGTCCTAACATTTAAGAGCTAGGAGCTTGATATTTATGCCCAAATGAAATACCTTTCTACGTTCTCCTGATGCGATTATTCCTCTTTTCATCTTCCCTTTTCAAAAATTATATCCACATGTTCATATCTATTTTCTATTATAAACTTCCACAGGTCCTCGGGGAGCATGTGATGCATTAAGATAATCCTATTCCTGGGCCTCAGTTTCACCATCTGTCAAATAAAAGTTTGGACCAGATGATTATTCATGGATTTGAATTTTCAAATAGTGTGATCAAATCAGGCAGGGTGGTGCATGCTGTAATCCCAGCAGCTCCAGAGGCTGAGGCAGGAGGATCACAAATTCTAAGCCAGCCTCAACAATTTAGCAAGGCCTTGAGCAAATTAGTGAGATCCTATCTCAAAATAAAAATGATTGGGGATGTTGCTCAGTGGTAAGCATCCATGGGATCAATCCCCAGTACCAAAAACTTATTAATTAATTGAGTAAGTAAGTAATCAAATAGCATGATACAAAGAAGAATGAAATTTTTAGCAGCACACAGCTGAACACTCATGGGAAAGCCTCTATACAGAGCCTTTCAACTCTGAGATACAATGAAACTATCATGTATTCAGCCATTTTCATACAGAGTCAATTGGTAGAAAAAGTAGCAATGATTCTAATGAAGTATTTATTTATATCAAGGAAATAGAATTTCTCTTTTCATAAAAGACCTTGGTACATGCCATCTCCAACTTATCCCTTGTGCATAAGAAACATTTCCCATGAATCAAGGCACCATTGGCTGCAGACCACAGACCTGGTCTCAGAATCCAAGATAGCATTCTAAATAAAAAAGCATAGATGATCATTTAGAATTGACATATAGTAAAAACTAATTGTTGAACATCAGGGATTGAACAAAGCAGTGCTTAATCACTGAGCCACATCCTCAGCACTTCTTTTTCATTTTGAGATCAGGGCTCACTAAGTTGCTGAGACAGGCTTTGAACTTGTCAAATCCTGAATTGCTGAGATTACAGGCATGAACCACCATGCCCAGTGCTAATATCCATTTTTGATGAGCCATCTGTTACTTTATCACTCATGAATTTTATTCTCTCAACAACTCTGTACTGTTATGTGTTTAACCCCTATTTTTCATATTAGTAAACGGAGTCACCCAGAAATTAAGAAAACTCATCCAAACAACAGAACTCATACATGCTGGCACATGAAGTTTCATAAAATAAAATCCTTTGGCATTCTTGACCTTGGTGGTGATGCTAACTGGAGTTAATATCATAGGGCTTTCAATTTGATCTGAAATATCTGCTTGAGAGTCTCTCAGGGATGGCCTGCTCTCTGCCATCTCAGACAGAGCTGTGCACTAACTCTGTTAGCAGCCATATCCAAAATAAGATGTGTGTCCTCCAGAAGATGTATGTGCAAGGCCTTTTGCTTTAGTTCTGGAAGAAAGTATCTTCTTATCCATATCTACTTACTTTTTCTATAAAAAAATAAGAAGGAAATGAAGATATACCAATAAATAAAACAGGGAACAATAGCGGGATGCTATAATTTATAAATAAATTCGTATAGAGTGAGAGTTTGTGTTCAGAATTTTTATTTTTATGCCTAGTAAGCATGATCAAAAATGTTTGGAACAATGTCAGTCTAAGACGAGTTAGGGTGTGATCTTTAAAGAAAGCCTTTGTAGTTTGAAGCATTTAGAATGTCAACGTAGAATGTTCTTGAAGGTAGAATATTGGGGTTGTATTACCATTCCACCATTTATTTAATTTTTGATGCTGAACTGTCAGAGAGCTTCAGATTTTGCATCTATTAAAGAGAGAGAATAATGCCAGTGGGTCTACAATCCAACCTCTTTATATCTCAGTTTTCCTGTTTATAAAATGAGTATGATGTTAATAGTGCTCATCTCTTAAGTTTATTTGGAGGAGTCATTAAAATAGCCCAAATCTTAGCACTCTGCAACTCCCATTTTAAAAAAATGGAGTCTTTTTTGCTACTTGTTGGATTTGAACTGGCCTTGGTGACTTACTAGTGACAGACACAGAGACATCTCAGTTCTATATTTACACTTTAAGAGATCTTGCCATTTCTGCTTTTATCCTTTTAGAACACACCTATCAGGAATGAGAATTAAAGACCACATGAAAAGTGCAGCCCATAGCAAATACCAAATCCAAGGCATGTGAGTGACGGCATTTTGGGATCATCTAGCCCTCCCAAGGCCACCAGTTGATGTATCAGAACAAGAATGGGCCCAGTTAAAATACTTAGCTGAACCCAACCCAAATTGCAGAAGCCAAAAATTCATGGGCTAAGAAAAAAATATTGTTTAAAAACACAGCTTTGTAGTGGTTTGTTACACAGCAATAGCTAACTGATACAGTTATTTATCATCATTATTATTCTATTTGATACTCTTCTCAACTCCATTAGATAAGCAGGATGGATAATGTCCCCCGTTTACTAAATTAAATAAGAAAACAAACTGAGCTACTATCACAGTGAACTACCAAATGGGATAGGTGAAAACAATTCATGGGGATGTTGAAACATTACACTTTGTGGTTACCTTTATTTTTGTTTTACAAAGGAAAACAAGGAGAACTATACTAATATTACTATACAGTGAAAATGTGTACAATTTTTTGTAAAAAATTTGTACACACATTAGGGATATATTCTGGGAAAAATGTCATCAATAGTGATATGACATCAAAAAGTTTGTAACAATTGTACTAAGTAAGCTGGCAGAGAGAATATAATAGAATATGGGTCTATGAAAACTACTAGCTTGTGCTGGCAAAATAGAAACCTAACCCATCTGTCTGACCTAGAAACCCAAAGAATTGAACAGAATGACAAAATGAACAGGAGATTTACTACAGAAAATGAGACAAATTTCAAAACGTTAATTGTCTTCCTTTGAGGAATTAGGCATAATAGCTAAAATTCAAATTATATAGTTTTCTAAAGTATAAATAAAATATCTCAGTATGGAAAGAATGCATATTTTTAAAAAAATAGAATAGATTAATTTAAATTATACCCTAGTGGACATTTCATAATTAGGTTTATATATGATTGCATCTGGAAAACATCATTATTCTAAATAGGCAAATTATGCAATATGTGTTGCATTGTAGGAGAATCACATAAAATTATTTGCCTCTCCCTTCAGCAGGGAGGTCTCCATGTGCTTTCAGAATAATTATGAAACTCTTCTACCATATAGGTTATAGGAAATAAAAAAATATCATGGGCCCCAAATTCCATATGCTATGGACAGAAATAAAAATTAGGAGGGCTTTTGTTTGATTCTGGAATACACTGATAAAATGAACTTGCCCCAGACGCTCTAACCCAAGTCAGTGAGGGAAGGACATTGGGACAGCACTGTGATCAACCAGTTGGGCACTTTCTGGGAACACCAGGGTTCTATGCGTACATGCAAACAAAACTCTTAGAATAGTGTCCAGCACATAGGAAATGTTTGATATATGTTCCAAATTATGAGGACTAGAATGGAGGTAGGGACTCTATGCCTGGGGAACCTGTGGTTTGGTGGACCCCTATGTTGCTGCCTGAGTGTCACAGAGCTGACGATCCTCCAAGCCAGCCTTCCCAGATCCCCGACTCTACAGACGGGAACCAGGCTCAGAGGAATGAAATGGCAGGTTCACGAGTGTCCTCCTCAGGTCCAAAGGTCCCCTAAGCCTTTGTTCTTCATAGGTGTTAGGTTGCCCTCAACAATCCTTCTAGGGCAGAAGCAATTTTCTCTCTGAGTTAATCCAATTCTCAGGAGCAGTGTCCCTGAGCAGAATCGGTGGAGTCTTGTCCCTTCTCCCAGATTCCAGCCCAGGGTACCTGCCCAGTTGTTGTAATTGATGTGCCATGAGCTCGGAGTCCAGGTGTGACCGGACTCTTGGCTGAGCACCCTCTACTTACCCACATCCAAACGCACTCAAGTGCCTTCACCAAAGACCCCCCCTCACGCTGCACCACGTGACCTGCAACGATGGCAGCATATGCCACCCGCTCACACATGCCAAGGCAAGCAAAGCGCAACACCATCTCTGTTCCGCCCAGCCTGGGCCTTGCTTCAGTCCGCTGGCTCTCAGAGGGAGCCACTTTCCCCCCTGAAGATGTTGAGCAATATCTGGAGACATTTCTGCCTGTCGCAATGGGGAATGGAAGGAGCGTGCTACTGGCTTCAAATGGCACAGTTCAGGGGTGCTGCTGAATACCCCACAATGCACAGGACAGCCCCCACCACAAAATCATCTGACCCGAAATGTCATCATTGCCATGGTTAAGAAACCCTGCTTCAGTAACCGTAAAACTCTTGCAGCCTCATTATTTATTGTCAGTAAATGGACGTTAACTAGTATTTACCTTGCAGAATTGTCGCCAGCACTGAATAAGAGGACCAAGGTTAAGTCCTCAATGTGGTGCCTGCCTTACAATAAATGGCTGGGCCTTTCCTTCAGTACATACATGCGGAGCGGTGTGAGAAACTTGCATTCTCTGCTCTAGTGGAGGTGAAAGTCCAAAGAATGAGATAGACATTAATCAAACAGCCACTTGAAGAAAATCATCGTCATTACTATTATTAATATTAAAGTAATTTTCGCCTCTTGGTGACTCTGCCCTGCTTCCCTTCCTAAGCCTGTGCTACAATTTTTTCCAAAACAATACAAGAGGGACTAATGCCTAAGGAGAGTGCTGCAGTCCTCTGTGCCCACACTGGGACAGAAGAGCGTGTACGCTCCTTGCTCATCTATCAGTTCTTCCCCCTCCGGGAGAAGCTGCCCCCAAGTTCTAATTGCCTGCTCCAAACTCCATAGTGTGTAGAGAGGCAGACACGTGACCCACAGGCGGCCCTGCCACCGCGCAGCGTTGCTATAGTAAGCGTTGCTTTATTGATTCAACTGGCCTGGAGTCATGCAAGTCCCCAGCGGGCAGCTGCGCTCCCCACGGGGCAGTTGGCAGGCAGCGGTGTCTCTCTGGACTAACCCTGATAGCGAGCTCTGCCCTCTCTCCCACTTGGACATGGGAAGGCTGCCCGCAGCAACACCTAATGCTTCTTTGTGGTGTCTTGTCATTCACACACTAATTTGAAGTCACAGATCAAAACTAGGGAGAGACATCAGGGGAAAGAGATTGAAGACTCCCGCGTCCCTCGAGCAAAGCTGCAGCCCTGCATCAGCCGTCAGCTAACCCACCCATTTCCCTAGAGAATCTCTCTCCTACCCTTTAATTTAGCCACTTTCGAGACTCTCTCCATCTTCCCAACATTTTTATTGCAGGAAGTTTGACACTGAGTCTTAGAGGAAGTGCAGTATGTCTGTTACCAATTAGAAAGCCGATGTCCTTGAGAGGTTAACTGACTTGCTCAAAGGTCACAGGGCTGCTTAGTAACTGTACAGCTCGGAGACAGACTTCTTGCTTCCTTCCTTCTAGAACCTTCAGAGAGAGGTGCTTCCATGAGGACTTTCCTTTTTTAATTTCAAGAATTAAGGCATTAAAATGTTCTTACTTCTCCAAGAACTCCAAATGTCAGTCAACAGTCACTTTTATCTACTGAACACCCTCCCTACTCCTCACTCACACTGGATCACCCACTAGGTAATCTATGCGGTAACTGTGAGTGCTTGTTGGTGAAGTAGGTTGTGCAGAATTGCCACAAGCTTAAGTAAAAATCATACAGTAAGTCAGCAGCAAGTCCAAAATTTATGGGATTAGTTCATGCAAGATCCTTTGAGCCACAGAAGGAAAATAACCAGATAGGATTCCAAAGTTCTCTATCCCAGAGAGGTGGCAGACATCACTAATCAATTTTAGCACGCTTTCTTTACAAATCCAGAATCAGATCTTGGTTCCTTCTTGAGACAATGCTTTAAACAGACATTATCAATCAACAGGTTCAATATGATGCAGGGTGGTTAGGGAAGGTCTCTTTAAGCAAGGTGAATATTTAGATAAAACTTAAGAAAAAATGGGAGCAGGTACATACAGAATCAGAAGCACATTCTAGTTAAAAGGAACAGCACATGAAAAAATGTCAATATAAAATGACACTGACATATTCAACTGGAAGGTAACATTGTTGTATTGCAATGAGCAAGGAGAGGAGATATAGGCGATAAACACTGGCTAGGTGGGAATTTGGGGGATTGTCCCCAATCATTCAATGGTCTTCTAATTACTAACACTTTACTATGAATTAGTTTACTGCCCTGATAGGAAGAGAAGGATATATGAAAGAACAAGGCATTTTTCCAAAGGCACAGTTTTGAGTAGAGTATCTCAATGCCAAAAAGAAGATAGAATTGAGTCTATCTTGCCTGAAAATACTATTTCAGCTGGGCGAGGGTACTGAAGGTCAACTGTGTCATCTAGGATTCAATCAGCGGGGCAAAACCACTCAGAGGGTCATATAGAAGTGCATACTAAAGGATTTCTTAAAGGAGTTTGATTTTACACAGTGCAGAGTTGGTTCAGCAGTCTCGGTAAGACTTTCTTCATATTGCATGTTAGAACTTGGACTTCAGGGTGGGCGGGGAAAATGGCAGCTGGGTATAAAGTGAGCGAGAACAGAATAAGTGGAAGCCCCTGAGTTGGGTGGAACCCAAGAGGATGAATGGAAACCTATCTCCATTTTCACTCCCTCTGAACTTGATGGTGTGGATTTGCTACAGAAGCCAAGGTCCTTCAACATGGAGCTAAACACACATGGCCGGAAGCTGCGGAAGCTGTACACATGTGACAGACTGCTGCTTCCTGGCAAAGAGCAAGTCTTCAGACAAGGGACAACATGTGTGAGCTGCAAAATGGCTGCTGCTTCACCTCCAATCCCCCAACCCCACACAAGCAATCTTGTGCAGCCAAACCTAACTAGAACTTCCCAGGAAAGGAATTCTGGGATTCTTGGATAAGTAGTTCAAGAAAGTCAAATTTACAAAGCCATCCATCAAGTGAAGAATGGGCTCCTAATGCCAATTCTTGCCTACCCATCAACACCCTCTTTCTTCTATTCTGCACCTCCAAAACCCCACGCAGTTGTGACCATCTCTGGACGCAGGTATTTCGATTAGGAATAACTCCTGGCCCAAAGAAAACTAATTTATAAATGTACTCAACCAACAACTTGGTATCTCCCCCATTCCCAATTCTATCTCTCAAACTTTCAACTCCCTATAACTCTGCTATGTGAATCAAGAAATGCACAGAGATTCTGAGCGACTTTTTAGAGGCTGAGTAGGGTAGAGGCTGAGTAAAATTGAGGCTGCCATTCAGACCGGGTGCAAGTCAGAAGAGATGGAGCAGAGAGAGAAGCTACAGTGAGATTCTGTCACCTGTAAGAAATAAGAGAGGCCCTAGGTTCCTGGATTTCTGAGTGGTGCAGTTGTACTCTGCTTCCCGAGGAAACACACCTCAGCCAACTGCAATCAAAACTCCACTTTTGCCCTTGTTTTTGCCAGGTGGGGCGTTGCAGCCAATCTGTTCCTGAGTCAGACAACTGGGGATGGAGGCAAAATGTACCTGCGTCCCAGTTCTCCTCGGTTACCAGTGACCCAGATGGCACAAGCTACAGGTCCTTCCAACCTCACTGGCAGGTCTGTGCCGCGGAGTCGCAGTACCTGGAGTGAAAGGTGAATTGAGCAGGAACTGCTCGAGTCAGGGGACGTCGCCCCTTAAGGTAGCGGTGCAATCTCAACTCCCTGCTCCTCCAAAATCGCGCACTTGAGAGATGGCGCTCTTCCCAGAGCTGTCAATCTTCCAGCATCCACGATCCTGAAAACCAATTTAACAGAGCATTTTAAAGTAACTTTTTTCAAAACTTTACGCCAAAACGAAAAGAGAAAAGAAAGAGGAAAGTGCTAATTGCACTTTCAGATGCTTTTCAGTCCAGAATCGCAAAGCACTTGATGAGCTCTCATTTCGCATAACCTGGCTTCACCCCTTCGTGGGAACAGATCCGTGTTGTTGAGCACACTCCTCAGCCTGGAGGAACTAAGGCCCTCTCCAGTAAGGCGAGCACGTTCTTGTTTCCAACTTTCCACCTCCATAGGAAGGAAACAGAGTGGCCAAGGAGATGGATAAGTGATTGGCCAGACCTGGGTCACGTGGGTGGCTCTCATGGCCAATGGATGCAGAGATGTACCCAGAAGAGGGGCAGCAGAGACCTTACCTGTAGAATTGCTGTGGGCTCAGGAGTCACCCCACATTGTGTCTTTGAGAAACCTAGCTCACAAATGCATATCATATTGTTACTTTATATGCATTTATGATTGCACAATGACTCAACTCCTTAATAAAAAAAATTTTTAAAAAAGAAATAGCACAGAGATCAAGGGAGCCACCTAAACATGTTTTATTCTAAAATAAAGACTACTTGTAGCTACATTTTTGTGTTCATCCATTCTTTTTTCATGGAGTGTTTTTTTTAAGAGAGGGACAGTGATAAAGAATCAACATTATTTAATTTTTCATGTGACTTTCGTTGCTCACTTTGTTGTGTACCTGGTGCTGGGGTTCGAACCCGTGTACTTGCGCATGCCAGGCAGGTGCCATAACCGCTGAGCCACCACTCCAGCCCCCTGTGTAGACCATTCTTTATCAAGTAGGATAAATTCTTGGAAGTGGAACACCTTAGTCAAATGTTACTTTTTTTAAGCTTTTGATCCTGTTGGCTAACCTGCTTTCATGAAGGAGGTACAAATTCAGGTTCATAACTTAATGTAGATGTGTTTTCATTATTACCTTTATTTGCTCCCTAATATAAAGGTGAATGTGCAATGAAACAACCCATAGGGCAGGTGAAACAGTAAAGAGACGGAAATGACCTGGATAGATCATCACTTAGACATCAGGAGCTGAACAGCTGAGGACTGTTTGGTCTAACAAGGTATAAATGAACTCAAATGAAATGCTAGATTGTGCTGGTCCTGTCTATGAGCGAGGGCCACAACCTGAAATCCAGCAACTGAGCATTTAGGAGTTGCTGGCCAGGTATAGCTTACTTACCCAGGCTTTGCTGAAGAGGAAGCAGGATGAACTTTTGGCTACATGCAGATGGGACTACATTTCTCAAGGATCAGGGCCCCTTGAGGCCAGGGCAGCATACCTGTCAGCATCAGACTACCTCCTAATTGCCCTTGGTGCACTTTGGACTAATTGACATTGCTGAAAATAATCCCAAAGATTATCGCAGGCACCATAAATAATGAGGGGCTCTGCAACGCGCATTATGACAAGGTCTCCATCGCTCTTATCTTTTGCGAGAGTGGAGCTTGTGCATTTGTGTTACTAATGAATCTTTTTCATTTGTGAAGGGATGTTTCCATTTGACAATGACATGAACATAAAGTGGAGGTTAATTTACTCCATGGCAAGAGGTCCATTATTTAACCTGACATTGAGGACAAAACAATGTAGCTTAATAGATGACAAATAGTAATTAGTTGTGATGAATTTTGCCATGTCACTCCAGCAGACTCACTGAATGTTTGCCATAAACATGGCATGAGAGTCAGGGTTACCTCCTCTGCGGGTGGGATTTGTTCACTCTGCTCTTTCTAGGGCATCACTCATGGATGAGAAACTTCCTTTGGAGAAGTCCATCAGAAACAAACAATTTCCAGTTTCACAAAAGACTTTGGAGGACTAATTGATACACTGTGATCAAGTCAAATTTTATTGGGATACCTCCCTTTAACACCAGACAAACAACTGACTTACAAGGCTAAACCTGGAAGTTGAATTTGATAGTTATTAGATTGATATCTAAGCCCCCACTATGCTGGTACTTTTCCCTTCTGCATGGAAGTAGCTGAACAATAACAAGAAAGAGCTATAATTCTGGAATCAAATGGAGCTTGTGATTGAATTCAGGTCAACTAATTAGTAATTACTAATAATTATTAATTAGGTACTGTGGTTTATATAATTGTCCCCCAAAGGTTCATTTGTTAAAGGCTTGGGCCCCAGGGTGTTGCTACTGGAAGGCAGTGGACCTTCAAGAGGTGGGGCCACTTGCCTGTAATTCCAGTGGCTCAGGAGGCTGAGGCAGGAGGATTGTAAGTTCAGATTCAGCCTCAGCAACTTATCAAGGCCCTAAGCAACACAATGGGACCATCTCAAATGATAAAATATGGAAATGGTCTGGGGATGTAGATGTGGCTTCAATCCCTGGTACAAAAAAAAAAGAAAAAGGAAAAGAAAAAGAGGTGGGGCCAAATGGGAAGTCCTCAGGTCACAGGGCTATGCACCCAAAGAGGGAATTTTGGGACCTGACTCATACTGTGACTTCATTTTTTTTTCTTTCCTGGCTTAGGATACAAGCAGTTTGCTATACACACTTCTACCATGATGGACTACCCTTGCCAGGTATTCCCAAAATAAGGCTACTCAATCTTGGACTGGAACCTGCAGAAACATGAACCAAAATAAACCTTTTATCTTTATAAGTTAGTTGTCTCAGATATCAAATTATATGTCACAAAGCTGACTTATACACAAAATGTGCCTGAGTTTGTTTATTCAACTTCTAGTCTTGGCTTCCTTACCTATGGAATGGGGATGCTAATGGTATTTACCTCATACCATAGATCCGATGGGATTCTGAGAAGTAAGAGATACAAAGAACTTAGAATTTTTATAAATTTCTTGCTTTCGACTAATGGTTAGGAACTCAGTTATTGATTAAAATTTTTGTCCTCTGTCAAAATATGCTCTCCAAAAGAAAACTCACATATGTCCTTTATACCTTCATATTGTCGGTGTGCACTTTGCCCAAGGGAATATAAATGTTTGCATGCCTTTCCACCATAGAGGAAAATTCCCCCATAGAGGAAAAATCCACCGGTTAAGAAGTTTCGGATCTAGCTGATTGCATAATGGGGAAATAAAGGAGACTATTTTGGCCAAAAAGAACAAACTGCGACAAGGTTTTGCGTTAGTGGGGAATGCAGAAAATACAAGAGACTGAAAAAAGACCCAAGGTGCTCTGAGCATAGAAATCCAGATTACGGTAGAATAAATAGGCAGGTCAAGATTTTGCAGGCCTAGGAAGGCCAGGGTGAAGATCTGAAATGCCTTAACTAGGGTAGTGACATGTTTAGATTTCATTTCAAATAAACAACTCTGTAAGCTGTGTGGATGATGGATTTAGAGGCAGGCAAGAAAGGGTATCCTAGACTAGGCTGATGGCCACTGCAGGGCCCAGACCAAGATGTTAGAAACTTCAGATGCACTAGAGAGAGAGAGAGAGAGAGAGAGAGGGAGGGAAAGGTTTGATAAGATTGGAGGAGGAAAATTAGCAGCCCTGGCAATGGAATTGATATTGGAATAAAGAGAGAGGGGTATCAACAGTGACTTGCATAGGTCCTCAGACTCCTAATTAAAAAATGAAAGACCAAGCCTCCGGGAGAATAAATTAACTTGGCTTATATTAACATACATCTATTAATGACTGAGCTTATACCGTGTGTGTGGTGTGTATGTGGGATGTGTGTGCAAGAGAGAAAAGGCATCTGTGTGTATACTGTGTGCACACACACATACCCGGCACATACAATTCAGATAAATAGACACACTATTGTGTGTCCAGAAATTGGAAACCTTGTTCCTGCCTCCCACCTCTGTGAACTGCATCCCTGTGACACATGACTCATGCTCTGTGCTTGTTTTTCTAAACTACAGAGTGCATTTTCAACCCTTTATGCACTTTCTTTTATCTCTCCAGTGTGTGGTCACCTCATTTTATTGTGATTCTGGCTTCTATTCAATTTCTTAGATTGTGGCCTATGTAAACATATTTTAATAATTTTGAAGGACTTTTTTCGCCATTGAAGCTTGTCTAAAGAAAGCCTGAAATAATCAGAACTTCAGATTTTTACTGCTCTCCTACCCCCCTTCCCCCACCACATATACACCCTCATATATGTTTTGCTATTTTAAAGAAAGAGATTTAACAGCCATAAGGCACTTTTAAAAATAACATTCACATCTGGGCTGACCACCTGTATGCCAAAATTTAGCTTGATGTTAATTAAAACAGGCATGTTATAAACCTCAGGAAATGGCAGCTGACCCCTAACTATGAATGTAATGCTATAATAATACGTAGTAAAAATAAGACATTTTGGGGCTGTTGCCCAAACCACTCATGCATTAAAATTCTCACCACTGTATATACCCTTGCATAAGAATGGGTAAATCAACTGCAGAAGTGGTCCAACCAAAAAAATAAGAACAATAACAATTCAAGGGGTAAGACTTATTCATTCAACAGATGGCTTTAAATACCTATGCTGGTGTGCTTCCTTGTGAGAAAGATTCTGCAGAAAGCTTGGAAGATGAGTTAGCTCTATCCTGACAGGTAAGGTAGTAATATCAGCCTGGGTAATATTTATTGACCCCTTTGCTATATGTCTAGCTCTGTGCTAAGCACTCAGTAGACCTGATTTCATTTAATCCTCCTAGCATCTCTGTGAATTAGATGCTATTATTAACCCCATTTTCCAGATGAGGAAATGAAGGCTTATAAGATTGAGTTACCCTCCCTGGGTGGTGTAGTGACTGAGCTGGGATTTGAATGGGGACCCTCTGGGCACAGGTGCTTCATGAAGAACCCACTTGCACCTGGCTCCCTGGGGAACTCACCCACGCTCTTCAGACCCAACCACAAGTGACCTTTTTATATTTTCACCACCTCCTGTCCTTCCCTCTTTCCTTCCTGCCCCATCCTTCTTCACTCTGACCCCAGAGATTCTCCCTCTTCCTTATACTTTCCCATCAGCCTCACTCATCTGAAACCACTTCTCTGAATGGCTTTTGACACCCTAACCCCTGACAACTCAGCTTCATTCTGCTTTCCAAGTCCAGCTACCAGCCCACCCGCTCTGAATTCTGGACTTTTCTTTGCATCTCAAAGTTTTGTTTCATAAATCAGGTAATTAGCAACCTGCATTTTAGGATACGTACGTGCAGAATGCAGCCAGCATGAGTAGCATGGAGTTATGTTATAACTAGGTATTAGAATAAATATGTAGTGGCATTAAAAAGACTTCTCACCAGAGGACATTGATCAAGCCAATGAATACATGAGAAAGTGCTCTAAATCATTAGTAATCAGAGAAATGCAAATGAAAACCACATTAAGATATCACCTTACACCAGTCAGAATGGCAAAGATGAAGAAAATAAACAACAATAGATGCTGGAGGGGCTGTGGAGAGATAGGCACACTAACACACTGTT
>PVKS010012409.1:0-53844 GCA_004027875.1 Aplodontia rufa
AAAAAAACAAGAAGCTAAAAAGAAAGTTAATTATGGTCATGTTCACATTCCTAAACACGGACTTAAGTTATTAAGTATATGGTCACAAAATGTCAAATTAAAGGATATTGTGAAATTAGCCTTTCATGAATATATATATTCTTAAACAAGATTGGGATCTGGTTTTATTGTATTTTGAATTTTGCTCCAGTGATGAATTACATGTTTATTTTAACTAAGTTACAAAACCTGGGATGTTGTTTAGCTTTGGTGAGGTTTGAGGTGAGCAGAGGTAATGGGTTTAAAGGATAAGTTCATTTAATTTAGTGCATAGAAGATTTAAAGATTCATGCTGAGGATTCTGCTCTTAGTTTGTTGGAGAGATCAAGAAGAGTTTAGACATTTCCTTATTGTAACTCCTAGTATCCAAAATTATATTCAGTGGATCCCTTGTGGTTTTCTCTTTTCTCTTACTGAATCTGAAGATGCCTCAAAGATGCCTTTATAATAAGTCATACTGCCAATTTAATCACATTTATTCCAAGCTCCTTTTACATAATTGATAATGTTCACAGAACAAAAAGATTACCATGATCTCTACTTTTTATTTACTGGCTTTTTCCAATACCTCACTTCTTCAAAATTCTGTTAATATCTCCACTCAAAGTAAATTAAATCCCTGATTTATTTTTAATTTTTGAAGAAACAGTTTTGAATTTCTTGTCCAAGTTCAATGAGATCATATCTTAATTGCTATTGCTTAAATTCAATTTTTAGGAATGATTTAAGAGCTTATTATGATAATAGCTACATATAACCTAATTTAATGTTTTCTATTTTTACTTCATTAGCCTTATAACATTGAATTTTTATGTCATCGTTGTTGTTGTTAAAACCATTGTAAGATTTCATTTAGATTACATTTCTTTTCTGTTCTGATATTTCCTCTCCTACATTCCAAGTGATGGACTCGTAAAACAAATTTAACTTTTTCCTGGGTTCTGTGTAAAACATTTTGAGTGAATTTTTTTGAAATAATTTCTTATGCATTTGTTTTTTAGAATACTTTAAAAGGTCCCTATTTCCATGAATAGGCTTAAACATATAACGTAGGGGTGGCCATGTTTATTAAAGTTCACTAAGTCTCATGTTTTGATCTACACATTTTGAAGACTGCAAAGATTCTAAAACACCAGATAAGGTCAAAAGAACAGATTTTTAGGCTGGAGTGGTGGCTCAGCAGTTAACAGCGCTTGCCTGGCATGCACAGGGACATGGGTTTGAGCCCCAGTGCCATGTACACAAAGATGTATTAGAGCAATGAAAGCCACATGAATAAATAAAATTGATTCTCTCTTTCTCTCAGGAAAAAAAAAGAACAGGTTTTATTTTAGGAAGGCACATTGTTCGTACTAAAAAGAATGTGGGAATGCTGCCATCCTAACATGTCATCCAGTCTAGCATTCTGCCAGCTCAAAATCTAAATTCAGTATTTAAGCAATCAGGGTAGATTGCTTCTATAAAATTACCAGTAATTTAAAATCTCCCCCTTAGATGATTTTACATTTTTGTGACTATTCTGATCATAATGGTCACTATATACCATCGGGCTTCAACAGTTAATAACTGAGGAATCTTAGACTATTTAACAAACTACTGCAGCCTCAACCTCCTCATCTGAATAATGTGGAGAAAAGTGGTATCTACTTTATGGGATTATTTTAAAAATTGAGCAACCACTTAGAGTAGTAATTGATTCATAATGAAAACTCAGTTAACTTTTGGTTTTGCTGCTGTCAAAATTGTTAAAACAATTTTAAAAAGCTAAATCAGGGAAATAAAATCACATCCTCTAAATTAAGCCTGTTTTCCTGTCTTATAAAAGCTTGGCTAAGTGTTTGGGGAGTCATCAATCACCCAAATCCAGGTTGTTAGATCTTCAATAAGAAGATAAATTTGGGGGCCAGACATCTCATCAACCTGATTTTTTTATTAAATAGAATTTTTTTCTTATTATTTTTAAATTAATAATATTTAAAAAATGGAAACTTAGTTAACCATACATTAGCATGATCTTTTAAATTAAATTATATCATTGACATTGCTCATGAAGATATCCTGAATAAACTGGAAAGTATCACACATCAAAGAAGAAAGCAGAGGATTCCAAGATGGCAAGCTGCAGAAAGGCTGCTTCTCATTCGGCTCCATGACTAGATGGAAAAAATGCCAGGACAGTTCCATTGCTGCGAGGTGGTTAAAGGGAAAATCATCACCAAAATCCAGCGCTAGTTAGGGAGATTTTTGAAGGACTAGGGATTTGAGTACAGAAAGTGGAAAAGAGGGATTATATCCATCCCAGTAGTGACACCACAGCTGCAACCACCATAGGTTCCTATCAGCAAGGGAGTGGGGGCAGACCTGAGACATAATTTGTGATCCAATCTGCCACAGAGAAGTGGAATTCTATAAGGAACCGTGCATTGGGCTCAACTAGAGACACCCCTACAGCACCTCCACTGCCTAAGGGGAGAACAGTGTCTCTCAGCTGCCCGCAAAGGGAAAAATCGAGTCTTTTTGAACAGACTGTCTGATGAGAGGGATTCATTAGTTCAGAGCAGGCAACTCCACAATTTCACCAGGAGACAAGGTGGGACAGGAGCACTAAAAAGACCAGTCTGAGCTCAGAAAACCTGCAGAGACTGTGAATATTACCAGCAGAGGGAGCCTTGACATGCTTGCAAACCCCTATGATCCTGAGTTTCAGATCCCTAGGGAGGAAGGCAAAGGTCAGCCCTTGGGGCATTTCTTAATCTGATCTCTTCAGGGAAATCTCTACCCAGAAAGCCCAGGGGACTGAACTACACTCCCAGTCTTGTACTGATTACACAAGTCCAGACTGAGAGATCCTGCTAACAAAACTCAGGTGGACAGTGAACATCTGCTCCCAGTGGGTAGAAAGACAACCTCAACAAACATAGTTCCAATTTTATGTTAAGAATGTTTATTTTTTTTCCTGCTTTTGACACGTATTTGTGCGCCACCTGAAAAAGTTGTTTGACTCTTGGACGTATAAACAGACTAATATACTAGCTTGGTTTTTGTTTGTTTGTTTTTTATCTTGTCTTTTTGGGTTGTTTTTGTTTGTTTGTTTATTTGTTTTCCTCCTGTTATTTTTCTCTTCTCTTTTTTCATTTTCTTCATTGTAAATATTTCTCCTTGTCCTGTTTGCTGTTGGTTGGAAATTTGATCTCTACATTTAGTATTTGAATTGTATTGTACCCCAGTTGCAAAATTTTTCTGCACTAACTTCTACCCTTTGTTATGGTATCACCCAAATTCTGTTAATATCTCTTCCATCCTTCCTCAACTTTGGTACCTCTGTATCTTCTTCCTCCATTATTTTTTTCCTTCCCCAGAAAATTCTTCACCTCCTCTTCTTTCTTTCTGTTCATGCTCAGGTATTATAATCTCATCTCTAACTTCCTGTTACATTCCCTTCTCTTGGGCTTCTATTTAGTTTATGCCATTTGACCCCCGCCCCATCATTAATGCTGTGTAATCATTACTGCTGTGAATGCCAAACTTAATAACTATTGTATGCTTTGAAGTCTGACATAGGCAATTATTTATTGCTACTGTTGAAAGTAATGGCTAACACTACCATTCATTTCATAAGTGGAATTTAACATTATAATAGATTTAATCGGTACTAAATAACCAATTTAATACTGTTTATTGCACGCATTGGTTGTTCATATTGACAATCTCCTATTAGCTCAAGAGAGGTTGAAAATCTTAAGGGACACTAACAGTTCACAGGTCAGGGATTTGGTTTCTGAAGTCAGCTTTCCTGACAATACCCCAAACCAAGTAAGGAATGGGACAAAGCTCCAAATCCAACAGCAAAGATTCAGAGGAACAGTGTTATTGAAATCTCAGGCTAATCATTCCCTTCAATTTAAGGAGTGAAAAGAAGTCCACACAGACCCCATCCTGCATTTGTGCATGCCCAGGACTCCGGTCCTGCCCTAGCAGGTGCACCATATATCCCCAAGAACCCCACACCCAGAACCACCCAGCTATCATGCACATCTGCCAGGTCCAGATATATTGGACCCATCCCACCAGCCAAGACCTCAAATCCCAATGCAGTGCATAGGTTGATAGTTTCTGGCCTGCCCCATACCTCTGAGACCCTACCATCCAGTAACATAGTCCTACAGCTTAGCTTTAAAAGTGCAGCAGGCTGCCCAGCAACCCCACCAGGTGCCAAGTCCAGGTCCTGAAACCTAGATCCAAAAGGTGTAACAAGACAAGCCTCAAGGCAGAAACAGCTTTCAGGAAGAAGATGGTTGTCATCAGAGAGGTGATATCTGACCCAACTCTTGACTTGTAAAGAAGAACCCAGAGACTTGCCTTGCTTCCAAACAGGGAACCCCAATTCAAAGGTTAAGAAGAAGCTTTGCAAAAATGAATAATCAAACTAAAAGAGGTTCACCTCAAACCCCCAATTCCCTTAGCAAGGAGCCCACAGTCAGGAAGTGGGAAGAAAATCTACAACAAATTATCAGTGATATGATAACTAAAAGGAACAATGAATTAAAAGATTTAATGAAGGGATTAAGTGAGAAAATTCAAGAGATGAAAATCTCTATTATCAAAGAAATAGACATACTGAAAAACAAAGTAACAGAGCTAAAATCTGCAGTCAACGACATGAGAGGAAACATGGAAGAATTTAATAGTAGACTACTTTCTATAGAAAACAGAATCTCAGCACTGGAAGAAAGAACTTCTGACAATGAGGATAGGCTAAGCAAGATTGAGTGCATGGATGGCAAAAAAGAAAACAACTCACAGAACACAAATAGAATTTTCAAAATGCTGGGATGAAATGAGAAGAAGCAATCTAGGAGTAATTGGTTTACAGGAAGAAGTTGAAATGCAAATTAATGGTATAAGGAACATTCTTAAGGAAATAGTTAAAGAAAAAAATTCCCATATAAAAATAGAGTCAGACCTGCTCATCCAGAAAGCCTATAGACACACAATAGGCCTAATAAAATGAGAAGCTCTCCAAGACATATCATATTCAAAATGTACAATAGGGAATTCAAGGACAGAATATTAAAAGCTGCAAGGGATAAATGCCAAACCACTTTCAGAGGCAAACCAATAAGGATCACCTCTGACTTTTCAGTAAAGACTCTGGAAGCAAGAAGATCCTGGAAGGAGTTCTTTATATCTCTGAATGATCACAACATGCAGCCAAGAATATTATACCTAGCAAAACTCAGCTGCAAATTTTATGTGGGAAATAATAATAACTTTTCATGGTAAGAGCAATCTTGCAGCATTTATGAACAGAAAACCAGCATTACAAAGAGTCCTCATAGATAAATTCTGAATAGAAGAATAAGCAAACACTCCACAAAATCCACAGAAGAAATTAAATAAAGCTACATCCTGTCAAGAGACAACCAAGGCAACACAGAACTTACTAATAAAAAAAAGACTGTGAATCACAACCACATAACTGTTCTAACACTGAATAAATTACTCCATGACATTAAAACCACTTGTGGAACTCAATACAAAAATACTGGGAGACTTCAATACTCCTTCCACCAATAAACAGATCATCAAAGTAAAAAATAAAAAATAAAAAAAAAATAAAATAAAGAGATCCCCAGCCTAAACAACTCCATAAATTAAATGGACTTAACAGATATCTATTGGATATTCCACCCCAAATCACCTGAATATTCCTTCTTCTCAATAGCAAATTGATCTCTCTCCAAAATAGATCATAGTCTAGTTTGCAAAGGAAATCTTAGAAAATATAAAAAGATAAATGTTATAACATGCATCCTATCAGACTATGATGCCATGACCCTAGCAGTTAACATCAAAAATCATAACACAAAACATATATATACATGGGCAATGAATAATACCCTATTAAATGAAGAATGGATCAAAGAAGACATGAGAGTAGAAATCAAGAAATTCTTGGAAGAGAATGAGAATGAAGACACAACGTAACGAAACCTCTGGGACAGCATGAAAGCATTCCTAAGGGGAATACTTAGCACTGAGTGGCTAAATTAAAAATGAGGAGTAATCCCAAGCAAATAAGCTTATGCTCCAATTAGAAACAATGGTATTGCATCTATTAAAGGTAAATGGATGGCATTGGAAGAAATCATGCTGAGCAAAGTTAGCCAAATCCAGAGAGTCAAGGGACAAATGGTTTCTCTCATTTGTGGAGGCTGGACCTAAACCTAGGCTTGGGAGTAAGGCAGAGAAACTCATATATTAGATCCATAGAAGAAAAATGCAAAATGTTAATATTTATGAGATACATTTGCAAGATACTTCATAAGATATTTGAACAAGCTGTGCTGCATACCTGTACAAAAATGTAAATGTTTAATCCTATTATCAAATATTTTGAAGAATAACAAGGGATGATACGAACGGAAGAGAAGGGGAAATGTTGGAACTGAAATAAAGCAAGGTACATTCCAAGCAGTTATGCATGTCACTGTAAATACTATTATTTTATATATATATGTGTATATATATAAACATATATATACATATATATGTAAAATGTTCTTCATAGGTATAAGAATTATGTCACTGTGTTTGGATTATTTAGGAACTATATAGTACCCAGAAGAAAGGCAAGGGATCAGGGGATGGGAGGAGGGAGGTAGAGGGATGCGTGGGGAGGGATATTGAATAAATTATATTGCTGGTTTGTGTGCATCTAGGAATCTGTGACAACTAATCTCATCATTATGTAAAACTATAATGCGCTAATAAAAAATAAATTAAAAAACACATCAAGAAGATAATTCACCATGATCAAGTGGGCTTCATTCCAGGTATGCAAGGCTCGTTCAACACATGCAAATCCATGAATGTGATTCATCACTTAAACAGGTTTAAGTACAAAAACCCTATGATCATCGCAATTGTCACAAAAGACCTTCAATGAAATTCAACACCCATTTATGTTCAAAACTCTAGAGAAGATAGGAATCAAAAGAATCTATCTTAATTCTCTAAAGGCCATATATGACAAACTCTCAGCTAGTATAATACTAAATGGAGAAAAGTTGAAATCATTTCCACTAATCTCCAGAACAAGATAAGGCTGTCCACTCTCACCACTTTTATTCAATGTAGTTCATGAGACCCTAGCCAGAGAAATCAGGCAAGAGAAAGAAATCAAAGGGATTAAAATAGGAAGAGAGGAAATCAAACTATCCCTTTTTGCTGATGACATGATCCTATATCTGTGATGCAAAAACCTCCACCAGAAAAGTTCTTGAGCTTGTAAACATATTTAACAAAGTGGCAGGCTACAAGATCAATACCATGAATCAATAGCTTTAATATACACTAACAATAATAGGGCAGCAGAAGAAATCAGGAAATCAATCCCATTCACAATATCCTCTAAAAGAATAAAATGCTTAAGAATTAATCTTACAAGGGAAGCAAAAGACCACTACAATGAAAAGTATTTAACAATGAAAACAGAAATTGAACAAGACCTGAGAAGATGGAAAGATGTTCCATGCTCTTGGTTAGGCAGAATTAAAATAATTAAAATGGCCATTCTGCCAAAAGCACTGTATAGATTCAATGCAATCCACACCAAGATACCAATGTCATTCTTTTTTTTTTTTAAGAGAGAGGTATAGAGAGAGAGAGAAAAAGAGAGAATCAATTTTTATTTAGTTTTTCATGTGGCTTTCATTGCTCCAACACTTAATTGTGTACAGGGTTCTGGGATTTGAACCTACATCCTTGTACATGCCAGGCAAGCACCACAACCACTGAGTCACCACTGCAGCTCCACCAATATCATTCCTTATAATAGGGAAAGCAATTCTCAAATTTATCTGGAATAAGAAACCCAGAGTATCCAAAACATTACTAAGCAAGAAAGACATAACATGTTGATTCACAATACCACATCTGAAACTATACTCTAGAGTTATAATAAATAATCAGCATGGTATTGGTATTAAAATAGGAATGAAGACCAACAGAACAGAAGACTCTCAGACAAACCCATAATTCTTTAAGAACTTAATCTTTGACAAAGGAGATCAAAATATAACATGGAGGAATGACAGACTATTCAAAAAATGGTGCTGGGCAAACTGGACAGGCTTTGGAAGAAAGTTGAAATTAGATCCTTACCTTTCACCTTGCACTAAAATCAAATCAAAATGGATCAAGGAACTAGGAATTAAATCAGCTACCATACAATTGCTAAAAGAAAAGTTAGGATCAACACTCCAGCATTTGGGAGTAGGCAAAGAGTTTCTCAACAAGACTCTTAAAGCAAAAGAATCAAAATAAAAAATCAGTGAGTAGGATGCCATGAAACTAAAAAGCTTCTGCAAAGTCAAGGAATTGGTCAAAATTGTCAAGAGACAACCTACAGAATGGGAGATCATCATGGCCTGTGATTCCTCCAACAGAGTACTAATATCCAAAAATTACAAACTACTCAAAAAAATTAATACCAAAACCAAACAATCCAATCAATAAATGGGTTAGAGAGCTAAATAGAAACTTCTCATCAGAGGAAATTGAGCAAGTCAATGAGTACAAGAGAAAGTGTTCTAAATCACTAGTAATCAGAGAAATGCAAATTAAAACAACATTAAAATTTCATCTCACTCCGATTGGCAAAGATGAAGAATATAAACAATAAAAGATGCTGGAGGGGTTGCAGGGAGATAGGAACACTAGTACACTCTTGGTTGAACTGCAGACTGGTCCAGCTGCTCTGGAAAGCAATATGAAGATTCCTCCAAAAATTGGGGATAGATCCCCCATATGACCCAGCTATCCCTCTTCTGGGTATTTTCCCAGAGGAGTTAGAATCAGCACACTACAGCAACACAGCAAGTCTATGTTCATAGCTGCTCAAAATACAATAGCTAAATTATGGAACCAACTTAGATGCCCCTCACTGGATGAATTATTCCAAAAACTGTGACATATATGTATATATACTGTGGAATTCTACTGGCTCCTCTACTCAGTTAGCTTTCAAGAACTGACTATCTCCTCTTCAACCAGCTTAATGACTTGTTAGAATACTCACTGTGAGCCCCTTCTTCAACTTCTTTTTGACAATACTTGACCAATTACAGCTCCCTGCTTGGGGTCAGTGTTCCTTCACATCATGGACTTTGCTAGTGTTGTCCCTTTGAATGAGTCACACAGCCTCTTTAAAGAGTAAGACAAGTAACCTTACTTTTCTGAAATCTAATGTTCCAGAAATAACATCTCTTATTATTATGCCAAAACTGAGTGAGAATACATTAAACTCTTGTACCTACTTCCTAGAAAACATTTCTTAGTTTTTCTCCTTTGACTCTTAGCAGTACTTGTGAAACAACTTGGCTTAGTTAAGCCTTTGGGATGGGATTTTTTGTGGACATTAGAACCAATAATCTAATTAGCCAGATCATTCCTCAGTGTCCTATGAGATTATATAATTCAGATCCTTGGTTGCTAGATCCCAATTATATGGGGAGGGGGAAGGCAAGGGATGGCAGAAAATGATCACTTTCAGTGGAGAGGGCTGGGCCAGGGCCAGGTGTCTCCTCATATCCTCTGCACTTAAGCCATTGGACAGAAAAATATAATCCCTGTAGTGAATTAATGTAAGAGATATAACAATAACAAATTAGGAAGCAAACAACTTTGAAATTATTTATATGTAATCATTTTGTATGTGTACATTTTTATGTAGTTCAAGTACTCTTACAGCTTTAGTAAATAAATCCTAAAAAACAATGCCTTGACCTGGGTTGAGGAATCATTTCTGAGATTTTTCTCTAAGAGAAACACATCTCCCTCTTCGAGCAGTCCCTTGTTTCCTTTGTATTGGGTTATGAACATGTCATCATGTATTTTCAAACACAAGCTATTATTTCCTCCTGTGATACAGGGTTGGAACACCAGGTCTTTGATGCTTCTGTTAGATAACACTAGCAGCCATCAGAACTCATGCTTTTGAATTTTTAATATCATTCCACAAACTGAAATGACAAATACCCAGTTCTTCACTCAACACACAAGTATGAAAGAAATGTTTACTAAATAAGAAAAAGATTGAAATATCGCTCCAAATTTTTATTTCAATCCCACTAAAAATAAAAGGAAAAATGTGTCTTTATGTTTCTGTTTATTTTTTTTCATGCTCTGACTCACAGTTAACTGAGTTTGCTTCAGAATTTAAAAATAAGAAAATATCAAGAGGTAAATTTTGAATCCATTTCCACAGGAAGTATTATGTATTTTCTGATATGTAACTATGTAGAAATAATTCTCTTTAATAAATTATATTTTTCTTATTTTAAAAATATAAAAATCTGAGAGTACTGCTAAGCTCATATTTTCTCCTCATTGCCTATTTTCTCCTTTTTGAAATAATTCCACCTCTAGTTTTTTCTCAGGATCACTCAAAATCTATCATTTGGCTATTATTCTAAATAACAATTAATTTTAGAATATATTTTGTTCTCAAAGTCCATTTGTTGAAATATTTTGTCAGGTTATCATTGAGAATAAAACTTGTACTGAAACTTAAAGTGGACATCTATAAAGTATCAGGTTAGTGGCTATAATATAAAACTTTACAAAATTACAGATCATTGCAGTTGGGATGAGAGAAAAGTCTTTCACATCTGAAATGAAACTTCCTCTACAGTCATAATTAAATTATTTTTCTCATAGATGCATCTTTCTAGGTTAATATGTAAACTAGGAAACAATTTGGTTGTTTAAAATAGGATTATAAACCTCTTCCTTCTATGTATACAATACAAATTGAAACTTTTCTGTGTGGACATGGATGTTATAGATTGTTATCAGAAAGAATAAATAAATAAATTATTACCAGAAAATTGTCAGATACTTTTTAATGTCTCTTTTAAATTAATTCTTATTTTCAAAGTTGATAGTCATTGTAATTAACTTCAACATCTCATATAAAGAGTTTAATCAACATTTTTTCTCCTAGTTTATCCTAATGATGAACTTCAAGGAGTTCTATGAGCTCTTATTTATATATTAGTCTTGATAACAGTTCTGACCTAGATGCTAAGCATTCAACAACAATTTCAAAAGAGCTTTGGATGATTACGTCCTCACAGTGTGATTCCAGTTTCAATCAACATTTAAAAGCATTGTTAGAAATTGTTGAATGTGTTTCAATCAATGCTTCTTCAACACGTACTGAAGACATTTCTTATGGTTAATGTATTTGTCATTTCTACAATATGGAGAAGTCTGCTTTGGGGCAATGAATTGTGTACTTTTGTTTGTTTATTTTTGTAGTACTAGAATTCGAAGCCAGGGCTTTGCACATGATAGACTGCAGTCATCTGATTTGGGAAGGTCACTAACTACAACCAAAGTTGCTTGCTTTTTCCGAGCTCTGGGCTCTTGTACTTGCTGCTCTGACTCTGCAGCAAAAGAAGAGAAAGCTTCCTTCCTCTTTTGCTGAAACAATACACTAATTTTCTGTTTCTTCTATTTAAATTGATTGGTTTAGATTTTCTTTAATTTTAGAATTAGGTTGATATTGAATATAATCTTTAACAATTTCTCATTTTATTTGTTTTTAAATTAATGTAATATTTTTCTTATAACGTTCATTTTCTCCCTATTTTGTGATTTTCCCTCCATATAATATATATTATTTTTTAGAGAGAAGGATTGGGAGAGAGAGAGAGAGAGAGAGCGAGGGAATCAATTTTAGTTCTTCACATGGCTTTCATTGTTCTGACACTTCATTGTATATGTTGTGCTGGTGTTTGAACACTTGTACTCGTACATGCTGGGCAAGCACTGGAGCCACTGCTCCAGCTCCTAATGTTTTTTTCATACCTTAATTTTCTTGCTTTTTTTTTTTTTTATTAATTGGTATCTCTCCCCCACCACAACTGACTTTTTTTTTTTTTAAGAGAGAGAGGACAGTGATAGAGAGAATGAATTTCATTTAGTTTTTCATGTGGCATTTATAGCTCCAACAATTCTTTGTGTTTGTGGTGCTGGAGTTCGAACCTGCATCCTCTGGCATGCCAGGCCAGTGTTCTAAACACTGAGCCACTGCTCCAGCCCCCACAAATGACTTTTGATCTATGCATCAAAATAACATTAATATTGTGTTTTTGAACAATTAATTTCAACTCTTATTTGTTTGTATATTGCTTTGTTTTAGATTACTTGTTTAATAACCTTTTTAGTCTTATTATTGATTTATTGCCTTTCTTTTAAAATTTTCTAAAATTTAAAGCTATGAATTGTTCTCTATGTATCTTCCAGCAGTATCTCCAAAATATTGATGATCCTATATGTTATGTATTTTGTGTGGCTAAATAACATATTTATTAACAATATGAATAAAACCAATTTCTTTATGACTTTAATTTTAAAATACCAATGAGAAAATACTACTTTTGGAGAACCATTTCTCTGTAGAGATTGTATTGTAACAATATTATTATTTTCAAGTTTTACCCTGTTCAGATTTCAGCTTGATTTGTTGTTAAAAATGCCCCTTAATATTTTGAATCATTTTATTCTGTTGTAAATAAAACAAAAATCATTAAATAAGACCCTTAAGATGATTTAATACCTAAAAATTAAATATCTAATGTGAATAAATTGATTTTATTCTTATTTTTGATAATATTATAAATGGTAATTGCCTTATTCTATCATTTAGCATTTATCTATTTAAGTGTTTCGTAACTTGCATCACAAATAATTTTAATAATTCCTAAATTAACTGCAGCCATTTGTGTAGTCTAAAGGTCTAATGGGAATCTATGTTTTAGGTTAGTGGGATGGTTTGGCCATGAACTCAGCACCAGGTTTGAAATGGATAATAGTAAGTATATTCCATTTTATTTCATAAGTGACTTTAACTTCATTTTAGTTTTCATCTATGTGTGTATTATGTATAACGTACATGCCCCATGGAAACTGCACTTTGAAAATGTCACTGAGATTTCTTAAAATAAGAAGTGACATTTTCAGTGTTTAAGGCTAAGTGCTTATAGATTTTAGCATGATTTTGAGTCTATTCCTTTGAAGAGAGATAAAAAGAAATGAATCTAACTTATGTGGCTTGGTCAGATCTTATCCATGTGGAGTATTCAAAACATGAAGCTGTGGAAAAAAGGGAATGCGGTGCTTGAGGTCAGACCCAGAGAGACTTGGGTATCAGTTCCGTTTCGCTGCCTAACGGTTTAGTGATGTTTCAAATCCCAGTCTATCATTTTGTGTGCTTACTGTTCCTTTCCATTACCCTAACATAATAATACCTACTTCAGGGTTTACGAGTAAGGCAATTTCAAAACTGTAAACCAAGTAGCATATAGTAGTAGTATTTTTTAAAATGTTAATTGTTACTCCTCTTCACCCCAATTTTCCCTTTTGGTGACTTTTGCCACGTACCAGAGAGATTTTAAACCCCAGTAAGTAGAAATAGAACTGTGCTGCACATTAGTGTCACAAAGCACCCTACTTTTGTTTCCTGAGTGACAATATTCCTAATGACATGGAATATAGAAAGCATTGTGCTTCCAGAGTTCATTGTAAGCTAAATCCTTCAGAGTGCTTCCAGTCCTGATACTGTTCCATATATTTATATTTGAATCTGCAACAAGGATACAAAGGATCAGGTTGGACAATTCAGGTCAAATCAGGAAACCTATTTTATATTGTGATGATGAAATAATTAGCTCTGTTGTTCCAGTTAATTTCTTTGAGATAGGTTTCGTGTCAGTAAATCAAAGAATTTGATTAGCTCAGGAATGGGCAAACTTTTTCTGTGAAAGAGATTATAGGAAATATTTTAAGCTTTTTGTGTCCTGTGGGTCTCTATGCAAATATTCAGCTCTGCTTTGTGATGCAAAAGCAGCTGTAGAAATGTGTAGGTAAACGATTGAGAGTATGTTCATTAGCTTTCCATCGCAGTGACAAAATAGCTGAGAAAAACGAGTTAGAAGAGAAAAGGTTTGTTTTGCTGGGTTCCGTGGCACTCACCACTAGCTCTTGAGGGAAGAGGGACTGAGGCAGGATGATCACAAGTTCAAAGCCAGCCTGGGGAATTTAGTAAGATCCTATCTCAAACTAAAAACAAAAAGATAAAAAGGGCTGGAAATGTGGCTCAGGGGTTGATTGCCCCAGGGTTCAATTCTTGGCAATAAATAAATAGGATTGGGGATGTGCCTTAGGGATAGCGTGGTACAATGCCCTTGGGTTTCAATCTCCAATAATGGGAAAAATAATAGAAAGAAGGAGAAGAAATGAAGCAGACATTGTTTTGTCATAGAAGATCCAAGCATGGGATGAATATGGAACACTGGTGTGAGATTTGGAAGGAGTCAGGAAAAAGTTCTACAACAGCATGTTTTGTTGATTTTGAAGTGGGGTCTTGCCCATGCTGCCCTTGAGCTTGATGTACCACTCCCCTAGCCTCCTACTAGCGGGGATTACAGGCATGTGCTCCTGCACCCAGCATAATATACCATATTTATTTTGCTGAGAAGTTACAGGATGTGGAAATTGCTAGTGAAAGAAAAACATGCCGGTATTTTCATTCCAATGAGTTTCTCTTAAATATCTCAGAAATTACACCTACTAATAAAAGCAATTCTCTTAATCTTTTACTGCTTCTTTATTGTTTTCATGGCCCCCTTAAAAGCATATTCTTCAATAATAATAGGCTGTTAATCTTTCAGAACTGCAGTTAATCCCTGGGGTCAGTGGATTCCGTATTTCCAATCCTCCCATTTTGTTGGTCTGTTCTTTGCACGCTAGTTTGGAGGTAAGAAAATCTGTGCATCGGCCTTCCCCAGCCTTTGCCTTTTCTCCTTCCCTGGTTCCCACAGCTCTAGTTCTTTCTCTGCTAATCAGAAAGATTATAAATGTGCACTGTGCATAAAGGATGTACGAAGGGCAGCGTTTTCCTATTGTCACAGTGACTATGTTGTGATGGTCACCGTTCATTAGGTTTCCTGCCCCAGGCTCACTGCTTGGCACATGGTTGGCAGTAAATACAAATCGAACCCATGTGGGGAGACATCCTTTTTTGGTTCCATTTAGAATCTGTGTGAACTTGAATAAATTATTTAACCTTCTCTGTGTCTCTTTATAAACAAAATAAGTGCAGTATTTAACTCTTCAGTAATCTACTCAAATACATGAATTTATGCAGAAAATATTTATGCGCCAGACACTTCTGATTATTGTGGATTCTGTTTCTTCCACTTTTATGAGTCAATAAGATGACAAGGTACCATGTGATAAAGCTATAGGAGACTTACCTTCAGGTGAGGGAAAGTATTAATAATTACTAAAATGAATGTGATGATTATATAAAATTATAATGCACCGATTTAAAAAATAAACATATTTGTGATTACTTCTCTAAAATAGTAATATTAATTAGAATAAATCAAAGATTGACTAAGATTTCCTCATTAGACAGTGTATTTGCTTTCTGGGGGCTTCTATGCCATTATATAATCTCTATTTTTGTCTTTTAATATTGTCCTTTAAATTAAAATTTTGTTTGATGTAGTCTCACCATAAAGTAATAATTATATAATGATTTAAATTATATATGTGTGAAAATATACAAATGTATAGAAATGGAAAAATAAAAATATAGGTACATATCAAGAAAACCAAGCTGATTTATTTCATATTATTTAGAGATAGATTAAATTCATTCGTGTAAATATATGTTCTTAATAATTATATTCCATATTATAATAACATTAATACATATATTAATGAAATATATATTTTACATACATATATTGAAGTAAAATATATTTTTAGTAAATTTAAATACCTGTTAAAATAGAAGTTTTGTACATATAGCCATTCAAATAAGAATTTTATTTTTTATTCAATGTCCCCTAAAATCATCTAGTTCATGAGATTTCAGGAGATCCTATTGTTGACGATTCCAGAATCAAAGGAGTGGCTGGATAAAGACTGCTGTTCCCTTCTGTGTCTTAAATTGCAGAAGTCAGTGAACACTCACAGCAGTTATGCATTCTGGCCACTGGATGGCACTGTCAAGTTCCTCTGCTTTTATAATCAAATTCACTGCTAGAGGGTGGTAATGGCCTCATTTTCATTTCATCACAATGGGGAGCAGCTACTCACTTTGACCAGTTGATGGAGCATGAACATTTTCACTTTGGGGCAGATTTTTCTTTTTTCAATTCGATTGTATATCCAGTAACAAGATTTTTCAACTAGTGATGTTTCTTTTGAAGATTTAAAAAAAATTTTTAGTTTAATAAAACTTTTTTTAGTAAATCAGATAATAATATTTGATTGCTTTATAATATCCATTTAGAAAAAAAATTATTTCTCAAACAAATAACATTTTTAAACAAATAAAATTTCAATTTATTTTGCCAGTTTGATTCAGGGAGATGAGCTAAAATGTGAAAGACACCAAGACACACCTTAAAGAACTAGAAAATAATGATTTTTTTCTGATCTTCTTTATCTTTACAAATAAATTCTCAGTCATAACTAGAAATTTTCTTTTACACATTGTCATTTCTTTATGTTCTCTGCAGAAAGCTGGTCTTTCTTCCAAGAGTCATTGTTTCTACCATGGAAAAAGAGGAGAATCTTGTTTGTTTGCTTTTTTGTTTGTTTATTTTATTTTACTTTTTTCTATCACTAGTTTCCAACCACACTGCGTTAGTGGAACCTAGACAGTTTTATTCTAAGAATGTTAATACTGACTTATTTTTCCCTTTAATATCTAAACTTAATCTTAGCAAAAGGACGCTAACAGCCACAATAAGAGGAATATGCACATCTCTAGAACTGGTCATCAATTAATTCTCTAGAGCCCTCTAGCACAGTCATTAACTACTCAGACTGTGTTATGAGCATAATTATCTTTAGTTAGTCCTTTAGTTAGTCAAGCTTAATTTTTCAAAATTCTTTCTCCTCATTATAAATTGCAACATTTTAAAATTACAAATAGATGTTCCATGTTGTTAAAATACTTTCTATACATTTCTGAGCTTGAACTGTGAGTCAACATCATTGAATTAACCAAGCTGCTATTTGCCTTATCTTTTTAAAATGGTTATTTCATTGAAGAAGATATATGTCTGAAGTTTAAGCTAGTGAAAGAAATATATGCATTATTTGAACTAACTCATTTTTCCACTTTCCCTTCAGAGAATATGCTGCATACTCACACATGAACTGGAAGGGAGATTCCATACTCAAGAATCGATATCACATGAACATGACCTCAGATTTTCAATGCAATGAATTTATCAGAAAGACTAATATTACTGTTTGCAATCATATGTGCATGATGATTAATTTCATCAAAAATATCTTATGGTCAGGTTCAAACCACCTTTTTTAATATTCTGTGTCTTAATTATTTATAATCATTTAAAAATAACTATTGTGGAGGAAGGGAAGTAGCATAACACTAAAAGTCATGGGAGGAGTACTCTATCAAAGAGTGGGCACTAGCCATGCATAGTGGGGAGGCAGAGGCAGAAGGATCAAAGGTCCAAAGCTAACATCAAAAATTAATGAGGCTGTAAGCAAATTATTGAAGCCCTGTCTCCAAAAAAAAAAAAAAAAAGTGCTGGGATGTGGCTTAGTGGTTAAGCACCCCTGGGTTCAATCCCTTGTAATAATGATAAAAAAAACAGGCCACTAAATATGACCTTAAATAAGACACTCAAAACTGCTTCTCTTAAACTCATTTCCCTAATTTTATGAGGATATTTAGAGTAGGTTACTTCAGAAGTCCCCTCAGTCTTCCAATTACTTTTTTGAAATTTATGCATATTTTGAAGTTTATATTTATATATATATATAGCAATAGGGAGACAATTCAATATATAAACTTACAATGAAAGAAATTATTTCAAAATACAAAATAAAAGCAGTTAATACACATAGAAGGTGAGAAAAAACAAAATAAACCAAAGAAAGAAAACACACAGTGTTTCCTCACAACAGCATTAGAGATCCAATATTGAAAATTAAAGAGAAAAACATGACAACTGAAAACATCATATTATACGTACCTTTTCTATTTAATTATATCTGATTTTCTAAGTTTGTGTTCATTTTCCTCAGTAATAAAAAAAACCCAAGTAATTAAAACTCTATCAAGAATTCTATCATAAACTGAGCATTTTTAAACTATATTATTTAACTTTTTCTAATTTAAAAGATATTTTTGAATACTGAAAATATAAAAATCATAAAAAGTAAAAAGAAAGAAGGATATTTGTTTTATTTTCCTGTTAACTCCTGTTAGCCTCCATAGTAATTTTATGTGAGTACTCAAAATAGACTTTTACTCTGCAAGAAAAATTTAAAAGTGACTCAGAGCACAACCACCCTTGTGGTTATAATGTGGAAAATATTAAATTTAAATATTAATTTCTTATTAAAGAGTAATAACATGTGTAATATATTAAAATCAAAAGTATTTGTCATTTTAAAAAATGATTTCTAGTTACCAAGTGGAAACTGGAAACAGAAAATATCCTAAATCATTTTAAAATATTATAAACATAAATAATAGTCTCCAAATTTTACACTATAAATAATCACTAAATATATAATAAATAATCACTATAAAATAGATAATCATCCCTCCATATCCATAAATTGAATATCCAGGGAGTCCAAACATGGATACAAAATAATCAGGAAAATCAATTTTCATAGCAGCTCAATTTATATTAGCTAAATTATGGAATCAACCCAGATGCCCCTCACTGGATGAATGTATCCAAAAGCTACAGTATATATATATGTACACACACACACACACACACACACACACATACAAACATATACATACATTGGAGTTCCACTCAGCTATTAGAAACAAAAATATTGTGGCCTTTGAAAGTAAATGGATGGCAATGGAACAAATTATGCTGAGCGAAGTTATCCAAACCCAGAGAGTTAAGGGTTGAATATTTTCCCTCATTGGGAGAGGCTAGAGCTGAACCCAGGCTTGGGTGAAAAGGTAGTCAAACTCATGTATTTGACTCACCAAGGGCATAGCAACACATAATCTATGGTAACCACAGACTTGCTTGGGCAGGGGGTGGGGAAAGATGCAAGGGGAGGGGGGTAGGGGAGGGAAGATAGGGAAGATCTATGGAGACAATCAACAATGTAGCATACTCTTAATGCCCCCCCCCCAAGAAGTCAAATAATACTTATGCAATCATTTAATTCAGGAAAATTCACAATCATATATATATATGTCTATGTGTGTGTGTGTGTTTGTGTGTATACAGAGAGAGAGATTTTTATCTGTTATAGGGGCATAATATAGAAGAATCAAGAAACTGGGTGTGGGCAATGTGGGGTTAACTATAGTTTAAGTATCAAAAGCATATCATATTGTTACTTTACATGCATTATGAGTGTATAAAAACTTGACTGCTAAATAAAAAATAAAAGAAAATAGGATAAACTATTGTACCTTTACTTGCACAAGTACAGACTCCTTTTTTGTCATTAATTAATCCCTAAATAATGCAGTTATCACAACTAGTTACATAGCATTTATATTAGATTGGGTATTAAATGTAATCTAGAGATTATTTAAAGTAGAAGGGAAGATATGTATGGTTGACATGCAAATACTACACTGTTTTTTACTCAGTATACTTGAGCATTGTGAATTTTGTAATGCAGGGGGATCCTGGAACCAATCAATATCCTGTAGACACCAAAGGACAATTTTGCTTCACTCATTAACCCCATCTATATATTATAGGGCCTATAGTAGAACCAAAAAATAATTTAGAATTATTTATTAATTAAAGCATCGTAGTGTGTTGTTGATCTCCATACAAAATTTTTACATCCTTCTCATAATATTTTATTTCAAACCTAACCAGCAAAACCAATTGTGGTCCTTGCTTTGCCAATCAATCTCTCTGCTCCTGCCCTCTGGGACTATGTTGATCCCAAACTTGGCTGAGTAACCTTGAGTTGTCATTACTTGAAGTCTACTTACATTTTGTTTTACATAAGGAAATGATGAAATACCTCCTATCAAACTTTATGCAACCAGGGTCACCTAAGTCTTCAAGCAACACTGAACTCAATTTGCCTTCTATAAATAAAAGTATCAGCCTCTAATTGCAGCTGATATCTTTGCAGGCCTCACACATATACCATGAGGTATGGTTGAAAAAAAAGAGAAGGTACCATTCTGTCTTCTCTGTTCCCCTCTCATCTTTCGATACCATCATTTTCAATGCAACTCCCGTCTTCTCCTTCAGCCAAATTCATAGCCTCCATGCAATACAGTTCTGGTCCTATTTGAGTGCCAGTCCGCACATGCCACATGCACATAAAAAAACAACTGTATTCATCAACTTGATAAACTCTATCACCAAATGACCCTATCTTTGTCTTTCACATTTTTGCCCATGGTGTGGAAAAGGGACAGAAAGTGGCTTACCAGTGCATCATCCCACTTGCAGTTTATTCATTTTTTGTACATATGAAATATTTTTAAGCTTTACTTAACCTTAAGTGATAAGCCAGAAAAACATGTCTGTTCTTACCTTGATGTCCCAACACCAGTTATGGTTTGTGCTTGCCTCTCATCTTAATGTATGACATTTTTGGCAGCAAATGGCACTATTTTCACAACAATGTTAGAGTTTAGCAAAGAAAAAATGATGAAAGAAGGAAATAAAGAATAAACTAGCCCAATTCTTCAGTAACAATAAATATATTATGCAAAAATAATTATGTATTTGCTTCCAAGACCAAGAAAACATAGCTTCTTTATTTAACCAGTTGTTTTCTAATTATTAAACTGAGGGAGAATTAGGAATCAGTAGAACAATTATAAATAAAGTTGGTAACACTGCCTTCCACGTATGCACATGTAATTATCTTGTATTGTACTTTTTGTTAAGCAAGTAAACTGTATGTTAGAATAGAAAAAGTATTTTTAATTATGATTTTTTAAATGGTTTTGAGAAAAAAGTTTAAATTTCGAAAGATCTGAATGCATTTGTTAAGGTATGTTGTACTTGGTAATTAAAGCATGCTAATTTTAAAGAAACTCTTAAGGAATACGCTATTAACTTAATTTTTCCTCTTCTGTCACAAGTATTATTTAAATAACATTTCTACAATTTTTCTCTCATGGAAACTTTGCCTTCAGTGTTTAATGGCAAAACAATTAATAAAGGACATGATTTTACCGAAGATTAGCTAAAACTGGATGTTTGTTGGATAGGTCAAATGCTGGCATTTCCTTTTTTATGCATGATTTACACTTAATTTTGGCCTCTTTGTTAATCAATAAGACATAGGCCTAATCTGCAGTTTCTCATTTGGCAGATCTTTAGGCAAGCGACTATAAAAGCATTGAGGAGAAAATCTATTTTGTTAACTGGTTATCTGGAATACATGACCAAGCTTTACTTTAGCAAAGATACAGGAGGAAAGAAGGAACCAATTGTGAAGATAATTACTCCATCAAATATAGAAGATCGGGGCTGCCAATTGACTCTAGTATTCTCTATTCCCAAAAACAATGTTTTTGAAGAACTGGAAAAAAGAGGAGTTGTTGTAAGTATCTCTCTCCCACTGCTACCAGATTATTTCTATAGGTTGCTTGTTAGGGATAAATGTTGGATTTGTTGGTTTATTCATAGTTGCATGTCATTTCACATCAATCCGTTAGGATAAATTTTGTGCCAAATAAGCTTTCAGCACAGTGCTAATTTCAGGGCACAGAGATGTATCTGTCATTTATGTTAAAAGAGAAGGAATCACAAATTTTGGTTGTGATAAATGGTTTTATATAATTTACTTATTTTTTTTCATTTCAAGGCAAAAATAAATTACTTCATTTTAATCCATTACAATACATTTTTAATTGGCTTTATTTTTGACTCATGAAAACACTAGTATACCTTTATTTAATCTATGGATGGAACAAAAAGACATAATTTGGTAAAGGGAAAGAAAGAAATTGGCCCTATTTAGTTGCCTGATAAACTAATTTTTTTTACCCTTGTGAAAAAAGATATGGAGACAATTCTCAGGAGTACTAAGTAACATTGCAAGGAATATATATATGTAAATATATATATATACACACACATACATAAATGATACACACATGTATGTGTACATATATAATGTAACATTATTTGCTGTGTGTGTGTGTGTGTGTGTATAAAACACTATATATTTAACACTTGGGCTTATGTGGATTTCTTAGTCTCTTGAAGAGAAATAATAACAGGTGATAAAAAGTATCTTTTCCAGTGATAATGGAATGTAGGCGTTGTCCTATTCATGTGGTCCTCAAACCCTTAGGAGATCTTGCACCAAACTCTGTAGGCACAAGTCAGAATATCAGGAGTGCAAAAATCTGTGTCCTTTCTAAATTGTATGCTCTTGGGAAAATTCACTAAGATCTTTTGACCTGAGATTTCTCATTTGTATTCTGGATTTTAAAAATATTCCCAAGAGTTATGATGGGAATTAAACAGGATAGCACATATAGACTATCCACAGTCTTATCTAGATTGAACATGTGTTTTACTTAAAGTTGGCTCTGTGATGTTTGGGTCAGGCCAAATTACAATCCTACTTCAGGACTTCTCAGCACATTCCCATGGATATAGCCAACTTTTTATCTGCAAGATCAAGGATTAGAGACTTAAATTTAAGGAAAATTTGCCAAAAAAATTTTAGATTCCAATGAAGTTCTTATTCATTTTAATTTGTCCAAGGATTCCAATCCCTCCAAGATTTCCCCGAGAAAAAAAATTGTATGCATGATTGATTGAATACTTAAAAAGGGTAATTGCTGAGTAGACTACAGGTCCAACCCATTAACGTTTTCATCATTCAGAGGAAAGTTTCAAATAACAAAATCACCATGCTTTATTGAAAATAAAAAAATGCTTATGTATTAAGTTTCAGGGTAGCCAGCATGAATGCTTTATAGAAGTTTATTTTGAATGGACACTTTCAGAAGGTGAAAAAGGCTAACATTTTTATGGCTTTATTTTTCCTCCAGTGTGACAAGCGAGAACCAGATGGGATTCGAGTGTCTCCAGTTCCTCTCTACAATTCTTTTCATGATGTTTATAAATTTATCAATTTGCTTGCTTCTGTACTTAATGCTGTAGAAACAAAAAAGTAGCAATGTTCTCAAGATTAACTTATGCAAATTTACTGAAATAAGCTGCAGTTATTTTACTATTATTTAATTATTAAATTTTTTTCAAAATTGATTTTACATAATTGTCAATAAATCATATGCTTTAGGAGAAAATAAATATCATTTTTCAAAACATCTGTGTCTTTCAGTGATCCACATGCTATCCAGTTTCTTGCAGTCTTAGGAATCAAAGACTACATGTGTCCAACCATTAGGAACATAGCCTCAATTAACAGCCTCATTTTATGGTTATTGAAATGTTTTCTGTTGGTTTAATTTATACTTTGATCTGACAATTACATAATGTATGTGGAATTCTTGTGTCAATATCAGAAATATTATTTTAGTTTTAATTTACCAAGGAGTAATTTTTAAGAACTGAGATTGAACAGTCTGATAAATATATATGATTTTACAATGTTCCATCCAATTTCAGGCAAAGAAAATATATTATTCAAGACAATGACTTTGAAATAATTTTAGCTACAATTTATAATAAGAAATACTTTTAATATTAGAGACCAGTATTTATGATGTAAATATCATATTTCATTGATTCTAAGATGTTTTGTCATACTTTAACATCTCTAGAAAAGGACATATCTTTTTATTTTCAAAAAAACAGCATGTTAAAATCAACATTAGTCCTTCTTTTATGTTCTCTTGCAATGAATATGTAGCATCTTAGATTTTATTTAGAAAATGGTATATGTTTTTAAATATATACCATAATTCATATTATAATTCATAAATTATTTGGCTTTGCTCTGATATTTATTACTTCATTTTATCTCATTCAAGAAATGTTGGTTAAAATCCATTAAATTGATTTTCTCACCAACTCTTAGTCCTACTTCTTTAATATTATCACTCCAAGCACAGTGGCACATGGCTGCAATTCCAGCGACTTCGGAGGCTGAAGCAGGAAGACTGATAGTTCAAGACCAACCTCAGCAACTGAGAAATTTACTGAGACCTTATCTCAAAATAAAAAAATAAAAAGAGGTGGGGATGTAACTCAGTGGTTGAACACTCCTGGATTCAAGCCCTAGTACCAAAAAAAAAAAATTAAAAAGTTATTATAATCTCTTCTATCTTTTAATAGGAATATCTCCTGATTTTAGATATTACTATCTCTGAAGTAGTGAGTAAGTCTCCCCAAAATACTGTGATTGAGGATTAGAATTAGGAAATAATTGTTTCATCTTTCAACCTCTTTTATCCCCAAATTTTGGACCTTTCTTTTCTACTATGAAAAATAAATTTACACTCAGCTCTGTTAGACTTCTCTAGTTTTCAGTTATTGATGGAAAAACACCAGTTTTTCTGAATTGACATAACCTTCTACATTTGTGTACATAATGAGCAAGAAAAAGCAAATACATTATTGCTTTTAATTAAATCAATTTGGATGAAATAAAATAATTTAGACACTACTTTAGAAGGTAGAGTTAAATAACATGATGTGGAACTGCAATATCAACAACTACCAACATGAGCAACTACACCTGTTGATCAATATCTTATCATGCTACATTATTTATCTCACTTAATTGAGTGATTATATAATTGACTTAGGTGAACCTCCCAGTTCTTTCTGGGTGAGGCTCATCTTCAGAAATGGAATAGTTCTCTGAACCTTAAAACTCAAGCATGAACAATTTCATATATATACAAGGAACTGTTTTTGAACTTCTACATGGTAAACAAAACGGACAAGGTTCCAATTTTCAATGAACACATGGGGAAAGACTTATTAAACATGGAAACACCCAAAAATCATATATAACTGGGAAGTATAACTTCTGTGAAAGATGAATAGATGATGCTATCAGTAAGGAAACTGATGGTATGCATTAGATGGCCGAGTGACAAATTGTATGAAGGTGCTTTGACAGTTATGTCAGTTATGTGCTAAGATGTTTCATGCTAATCACATAAATTATATCAAATTATATTACAAAGCATTCAATGAGTAATCAACACCAAAACTCAAGTTAATAAGTAGAGCATTAGAAGTCTTTTCTTTACAGCTCACATTCCGTCCCCCAAACCAGAGATAACAGAATTATATTTTGTCTGAATCATTTCCATATTTTTAAAGTTTTCCAACATGTATGTACCCATAAAAATATCTGAACAAATTTTGCCTATGTAGAAATCAACACACATTGTATGTATTCTGCTTTTGTTCAACATTGTGGCTTTGCTGTTTTAGGGTTTTGCTTTTGTTTTTTGATGGGTGGTTCATCCATTTTTGTCACTTTCATTGCTCAAGGTTATTCTATTCAAATAGTCTATTCCAAGTTTCACAAACATTTTAAAGAAGCATTATAAATCACCTAAATCACCTTTACATTTTAATACACATAAAGTAATTCTTATAAATATGGGAGGTGATAATCCTATTTTATTTTTCCTCATTTAAATCATTTGTATGATTTGTATTCATTTTTTTTCTTTGCCCATAGGACAATTCTCTCTCTCTCTCTCTCTCTCTCTCTCTCTGTGTGTGTGTGTTTATTCCAGCAGTATCTATACTTTCCTATTGGCTAATTTGCTTGGTATTTCATCAATTCCACACTGTCTTAATTACTATAACTTAGTATGGTCTGGCATCTGCTCAATTAAATCTCTCAGTTTCTTCTTGTAAAGATTGCCTTGATTATCCTGGTCTTCTTTATTTTTAGTTATAAATTTAGAATATATCTAAATAAATTTAGAATGCATTTATTGTGCTCCATAAAAACTCCTGCTGGGATTGCAATTGAATTGCAATTAAATTTTAACTTGATTTCACAAAATTTGACATATCAGTGTTGAACCTTCCAATCAAAGAACACAACATTTATCTCTATTAATTCATGACTTTCTTAATGCTTTTCAAAAAGTTTTATTTTCTCCATTAAGGAACATCACATTTATAGTTCAATATACTCCTAAGCACTTCATAATTTTATTATTATTCAATACTATCTTTTATAAAACCTAATGCTTAACTGATAGTTGGCACTACATAGACCTGCAATTGACAGATGCATTTTATTTATTTTATATCAAAAGTGCAATTTTTAGTTTGAATTACTTAGCTATAGATTCATTTTATGAAGGCAATCAGTATCTGTGAATAAGCACAGTTTTCATTGCCTTTTGAATTCTGAGTTTTGTTTTTTCTGTTTTTCTTCTTTTGATTTGAGGTCTGTACGTTCGTGTTCAGTCTGATCTTTCCTTCGATTTCTGTGGAAGAACTAGTTCTCCGATATTTATCGTTTTCTGGCTATTTTAATAAGCATGCATGACAAAGTTTAAAATTAGCCATTTTTGGTGCTTTTTTCTTCAGCACTTGAAGAAATTTGAATACTTTCACATGGAGCACCTCGTCACTCCTGGCACACTAGGGTTATTAGTATGACAACATTGGTCCAGCTCCCCACTCACACACACACACACACACACACACACACACATACACTAAAATCTTTGCTCACTATTTCCCCTTTCAAATCAGAATTCCATTTACAGACAAAGTTCATTTAGAATTCATTTTAACTTATCTTAATGAAGATATTCAGCAGTAAATTCTATTCGTCTTTGGGAAAAAATAGTTCAATATTTTTTCTTATTTCTAAAAGTTGTTTTCACTTGCTGTAGAATTTTATGTTGACCATTCTTCCCTGTCAAGAAGTAGAAAATGTCGAATCACTATCATTTAGCTGTGATTATTGCTATGGAGCATTCAGTCACTCGTTAATCTATTGCTTCTGAGAGTTCTTTATCTTTAATTATCTGCAGTTTTATTGTGATCATCTATTCAGTTATTTATACTATATTTTATTTTTTTTATTTGCTATACTTCCAAAATCTGAGAATGTTTTTATTGTAGAAAGTTCTAAGATATCATTTCTTCAAATATTACCTCTTCATTATTTCATTCTGAAATTCCGATATGACACAAGTGAGACTTTTTTCACTCTCATTCTTGTCTTCAATCTTTTTTTTCTATTTCTCTGAATTTTTGTTCTGCATTCTTGATTAAAAATTTTAAAACATAGTTTTACGGTTTTACGAGTTTGTTCAGAGTCCTTTTCATATGAGTTGGGTGCTCTCCTTCTTTTGAACCTGCTTACATTTCTGTAGTGGGCCTTGGGTGCCCATCTAGGTGCCCATTACCAGCTGCTGTGTGTGGTGGCTGCCAGCCGCCTCCAGCTGCCTCTCTTCTCCCACTGGTTCAGGATGCACAGTATCACTGGTTGAGAAAAAGTAAAGATGTAAAAATCTCACCCACTGCATCAGTGAGTGGTGGAGAATTCCACACTGCAACGTATGCTTTCATCTGTGGATTTAGTTGAAACTAAAATTTTATCAGAGACTGTATCTTGTTCTCATCTTTCCCCTTTCCTCTTCTTCACTCTCTCTTTTCCAAGTTTCCCAGTCATCCAAATCCCCTTGTCAAGTCGGGTGTCCTGGGGCATTTCCCTGATCTATTTCTAATAATTATAAAGATTTTATGCTTATTAACAATACATGATGAATATCCAGGTGGGTTGGTACTGATTTTCACATCTAATGCCTCGTTTTCTTCTGTCTTTTGTTACTGTTGACTTTGAGCTGTCTGTCTGTACTGACCCCTTTTAAATATTTGAGGATTGGATTAAATTGTGTTTTTTCCAAGGGTACTTATGTTTGCTTCTGCCAGTTGCCCAGGATCACTGACAAGAATACCTTAAAGTCATTTTTATGTTTTTCAGAACATATGAATATCACAAAGCCTGATGTGTCAATCCATGTGAGAGTCAATATATAGTGATGAATTATCAGGAAATACTATACTTGATGATCTTTTACATATCCTTTGGTTGCCAGGATTATGCAGGGATTTCCTACTGGCTTTTTTTCATGATGGACAGTCCTAGGCTTTTTCATGCCTTGTTTGATGATCAATATAGAAGCTCAATGTCTTTGGGATTTGAGAGAAACTCTTCAGATGAAATCCAGGTTTGAAAGGTGCCTACTTCCCTGGCTCCAACTTTAATTTCAATTTGAGATTCTGCGAATTTTAATATTTGCCATTTCTTTTTAAAAAGCTTATTACTTTTTTTCTGGTGTCTAATCCTCCACAACTTACCACACTGTCAAGAAACATCAAATATTTTCTATTAAAAATGTTCTTCAATAGAATGTTTAAAATTATATTATCTTAATAAGAATTATATAAATACCAGGTTTTTTTATTGTGATGCCCTTGGGGCTAATGTAATATATAGGTCCATTTCTGTAACACTAAGTTAAAGACTCTATAGTCAATATGTCAATAACTTAACTACAATTTAAAATATTTTTAACTAAGCTCTTTCTACTAAAGTGTTTTCTGCTCAGTATCTTTATACTTACTCTTGGTTTCAAAACTATATTGGTTTAATTCAAATTATATAATGTATTTGTTCCATAAATTGAAGTTGTTAAAGCATTGACTTTTTTTTAAGTAAACGGATTTGAACAGCCTTCATAAAGCAATGTGAAAACACCCTGAGAAGAATCTCACTGATATAGCCCAGCCTGGGAATCCCTGGAATAGGATAACGTAAATATGGATTTGGTACAGTGTGAGCCATATCATCTGCGTTATGCGCATGCTATACTCTACCCAAAAATAGCATGCCTTTTAACTTAGGTAAGATTTATTTTTAGAAAACAAAATATTTAAAGGAATCCTGAGGAAATAGTAATTTTAAGCATTTCTGATATATTTTTTATTTATTACAATAATTGCTTTAATTCTCCAGTTTTCTGTTTTTTTACTCTTTGGAGTGGCTCTTGAATTTCTGACATGACTGCACTCATTTTGATACCTTTGTTGTCTATGAAATGCCAAAGTGGAAAGCTGACCATGTGTATTTTTACCTCAGATTTTGTATCACCTATTTCTTTTAGAATATCTAGTTCCTTTCAGAAGAAAATGGTATTTAGAAACCATAATTTTAACAGCAAGAGTGCTCAACGTAATTGGACTGATCACTGTTTTCCAGATGTTTCCTAGTTAGCAGAAAATATATATTTTTAAAAGAAGTTAATTTTCATATCAGTGATATTTTTAATTAGCTAAAAGTAGCAAAGTTTAAAAATTAACATTTGATTTTATATTTCTTGTTATATTGAAAATATTTGTTCTAATTATCTAGAAAATATTGGTTTAATTACTGGCTTTAATTATGTATGTTATTTTTCTCACATATGTGATTTTAGAATTATTAGTATTAAAATTATTATGAATAATATGTTCTTTATAATTAGCCAGTAAGTGTAAGTGTTTCTCGGAGTTCTATGAGATATTCTAGTAGATAATTGAATTGATGTATAGCCCATTGGTCAGAAGTACAGGTAAAACAACCTGGAAAATTTTATTGACATTAGAAATGAGAAGCAGTCTTGTGGGACTGAGGCCTCAACCTGTGAGATCTGATACTCTCTCCAGGTTGATTGCATCAGAAGTGAACTGAATTAGAAGACACACAGGGGATACCCACAGCAAAACTGGTTACAAGTAGGAAGAAATCCCTAGACATATTATGATGATCCAGAGGTTAAACATTTTATGCTGATTATGGTATGAAAAAATAGGAAAAACACTGTTTTTTTTCCTATAATCATACAGTTTCCCATTCAGCATTTGAAAATTTCCTTTATATATATATTTTAATGTTCTCCTTTTTATTTTTTTATAATTTTTTATTCATTCAACATAGTCATATAATGGAGGAAGTAGTTACACTTTCATGAACACATGGGTATTGATAAAGCAAGCCAAGTCTAATGCCAATATATGATATCCCCCCTTTGTGTTCTCCCTGTTCCCATGTTTCCCCTACTTTGCACCCATGTTAGTTGGGCTTCTCATCATCTCTTTTATATTTAAAAAAGTATTTCAGTTTTCTGTATAATTTTTAGATAATTTCAATTTCAATCTTCAAGGTGAGATATAGGTCTACTAGATTCTATCCCTACTTCCTTCATTCTATTCCATTCTAACATATACAGGCATTTTCTCCATATTTTGCTTTATCTTTCTACTATTATTTGTTCATTTATTTGTAGGAGTTTTGTTTGTTTGTTTATAGTAGAGGGAATTGAATCTGGGAGTTGCACATGCTTGGCAAGTGTTATTCCTAGCATAAGTGAGCAATACCTCCAGACCCTTTTATTTTATTTTTTAGCCTAAGTCTTGATAAGTTGCACAGGTTAACCTAAAATTTGCAATCCTCCTGCCTTAACCTGATGAGTAGTTGAATTACGGAATTATAGGCAGGTACACCAAGAACATAGAAGTTAAATGATATGAAGTCTAGAATTTGCTTTACAAGTTATGTGAAAAAAATATCAAAAAGAATGGCAAATTAAGGAAGTTCATTAGTTTCCTATGGCTAATGTAACAAATTACCACAAAAAGTGGCTTAAAACAACTCTCGTTTATTATCTTATTGCACCATAGGTTAGAGGTATAATGTTGGTCTTAATGGGATAAAACAACATCCAGGCAGGATATCTTTCCTTCTGGAGGCTCTAGGGAAAACACTCACTTTCACAATCTTTGCTTACTCTTTTCTTCCTCCATCTTGGAAGCAAGATGGCTACCCTTCTCTGACCATTGTTCATAGTAGTATCATTTTCTAAATCTACTCTTCTTCCTTTTCCTTCTGATCTTAGGAATCTTTGTTATTCCGATGCGCCTGTTAGTCAATTTCCCACACTGTAACAAATATCTGAGATATTCAAGTAACAAAGAGAAAAGTTTTATTTTGATTCACAGTTTTGGGGGTTCCAGTCCATGATCTGTTAGTCACATTGCTTTGAGATTGTGGCAAGGCAGCAGGGTCATGTGGTGAAGCAAAACCACTCATTCCATTGCCAGGAAACCAGTAGAGAGAACGGGTAAGAGCCTGGGGTCCCAATCCCTTTGGGGCACACACAATGACCTAATGATCTTCTATCAGATCATACCTCTCAAATTTCACCCCCTCCATGTAGCTCTACTCTAGAGAAAGCAAAAACACATGGACCTTTGGGAGATACTTAAGATCCACACTGCAGCAGCACCCAACTACACAGTCAAGGATAATCTCAGTATCTCAAGGTCAAATGATTAATGTTTCACAGAAATACCCATACATTTGAATGAGGACTTGGATATTTTGGGAGGTCACTAGCCTTCTTATGAAAGCAAGGAAAAAAGAAAAACAAACAAGAGAAAAAACAAGTCAAAGAAGCAAGGAAGAAAGGAAGGAAAGAGGGAAGGACAAGGAGAGTGAGAAAGAGGAGGAAAGAAGCAGGGAAGGGAGAACAGAGGAAAGGAAAGAGAGAAAGATCTGATAAAAAGAACTTGATAGATTTATAGACTGGGCAAAGATATTTAATATTTTTTATTTTTCTAAATATTTGAAATTTAAGGAAAAAACAACATTGGGTGTTGACTTAGATAAGAATCTGTGACAGCTGGGCTCACATTTATGATTTCAATAATATCACATACATTATCGTTTCCACCATACATTTTTATGAAGGAAAAATTCCTTCAGCCTCCACATATTAAAAAATATAAAATAAAATAAAACAAAATATTGTCTGAAGTTTTTTTTATGATGAACATATGTTCTAATTTAGGATCTGTAAGATGGAGAGTGCCCTCCAGTGTTTAGCAGGAACATAAAATGAAAATAAAGAGTTGGTTGCTTACAGGTCAACAGGGTTACATAGCATGCCTGTCACAGACATCAGAGAACAGGTGGATAAAGAGAGAAGGGGGCCCCTGGGCCAAGGCTTTATTGGGTTTAGAGCTTTATTCAAGTAGTTTTACCATAGTGAGTTTTGCTTGGTGAGTGTAATGGAAGTAGGGGGAGTTCCATGAAGTCACACAGTGATGATGAGGAGGTGGGTAGGACATAGCCACTCAGCCCACGCAGGGAGTGTGGACCAGCAGAGAGAGTGAAATAGGCCACAGGAGGTGTTCTCCAGCAGGAAGCAGAATTAGGCAAAGACCTGGATCACCCACCAGAATGAGATGCAGAACTGGAAAGTGGGTCAAGCATGACTGAGCCCTGCTGCTGGCGTAAGTCCAACTTACATTTAAGATGAATGACGAGGCAATCTAAAATTAGAAGAATTTGCTACAACTGTAAAAGGAGCATTACATCCACTCTGTAGTTGTGTACATGTACACGTGTTTCTCCTATCTTAAATGTACTCTGTTCCACAGTGTGGCTAATATTCTGGCTTTCTCGATCTGCCCTTCAAAATGTGCCCCTCTGCTGCACATATAATCAGCCCCTCATGGGGGGGATGTAATTAAGGAGAAATAAATAGTTCTAGCAAGCCATATCTCCTGCACATATTTATTTTGAGCCCACCAATGGGATGTTTGCCTCAAAAATCAGCTCATAGTAAAGTCTTTAAGAGCAGCTGGAGAGGTGCTCAGGAGTTCAGTGCCTGGCATGCATGACCACTCACGTTTGAACCCGAGCACCACATACACGATTAAATGGAGGAAAAACAAAAAACAACTGACAAGAATAAAAATAACTCTCCTTTTCTCTCTTTTTCTCTATCAGAAAAGAAAAAAAAGAAAAGCATATATGACTGAATTTGATTCAGACCTGAGCCCAGGAGAACATGACACAAATATATGATATTTAGAACACTAACTTTAAAAAGCTACCAATTTTCCAAATTCAATTTTATACCTACCCAGTTTGGAGATAATTTTAAAGTTTTTAGATTGAAGGCCATCTAAATACACTGGTTATGTTAAAGTTACTATCACATTGCAGTTTCTTTGCCTTAGAAGGACCTCAGTGACCCTCTCCCAGGGCCTCACCTGAGACCAAATATGAAAAAGTTTCATTGTCAAGAATCTAGTAAGAATTTTTTAATGTACTTCTCCTCAGCAAGAAGCAAATGAGTGCTTGGCCTCAATTGAAATTTTAGTTTCACATAGTTACAATATTATTTTAGGTGGGAAAAAAACACTGCATTTGGTGCTAATGCTTACTAAATAGAGGTCTTCATTTTCTTTTTTCTAGCTTGTGGGAGCACCACTTCATGCAGGTCTCCGTGGGTTCCATTGTGTTAAAATAGCAAATTTGTCAAGAATGGAGACATCTCAGTGATAGTCGCAGTCTATGGGAGACATTTTCTATGGGTTAAAGTAAGTAGTTGGATCAGAGTCAGGACATAGATGCTACAGCTGGTCTGGGAAAAAAATGGCAATTAGAGGGAAAAAAAGAACAGAAAGAGAATCACAGACAGTCTTTTTTTAGGCAGCAACAACAGAACCAGACTGCTTAAAACTGGTAACTGACTCCAAATGTCACATTTTTCACTGAATGCTAAATAATATTGCTGTATTATAACTGTTACTTGGTTATGCTGCTGACCATATTAACTTATTTCATAACAAACTTGTTATATTTATTTTTAAGCTATATTTGTTATCTTTTTCTTATGTTTCTTTGTCTCAACAATACTTACAGGATTGAAAGAAAGCATTTTAAAATTCAAGGAACATTTCTTTAAAATGGTTTGCAGTCCAGCCAAAGCGGATAGGTCCACTGTGATCTATTCAGGCACTTCTGTGCTGTTTAACACCTAGTACCTGTGTGACTACATGGTCAACAAAAGTCTCAAGCTCATTAATATAAATATAAACTGTACTTATGACAGGAAAAGTAAAAATGAAATAAGGCATTTCAGAAAATTAAATGTTTTGAAGACCCTTTCCTAGCAAAGTTAGGTCACACAATCATTTTAGGGGTGAAAGTTCCTGTAGAATAATCTGTATTTACAGGTATTATTAGTAATCTAATTACACCAAGAAAAGAGAGTTAGTAAATTAAAAATGGCACAAAGTCCCACCCTCTAAATGATAAGAACAAGCACGTGTGAAAGTGTGATATCAACACACTCAAAACTAGAAAGGAGAGGGAATTTGGCTTAGCAGGGTAGGAAAAATTGAAATATATTTTCTGGGGGAAGGAGACAATCTGATTAGCAATCATCTAATACAAGTAAATTTAAAAAAATCAAAATGTTTAGGTATTGGAGATACTGGTTCACTATTAAGGACAAATGCAGAGAGACAGGTGGTTGAACGTCAGTAGAGTCCCAGATCCCTTTCTCCAGCAAGTACACCAGAACACTGCATCTTCTTCACACACCAAATGGCAAGAGTTTCTCTCCAGAGAGAATTAACTAGTGTGTCTGGGGTTAGAGATGTGAGTATAGCCAAGGTGACAGATGAAACATTTAAGACATTTGGCTAGAAAATAGGATTTTTCAACAAAATTTTGCATCATAAATGGTGAAAGTCCCAGCTCCCAGCTCCCGTTTGGATCTCAAGAACTTACTTGTAAAAGCAGGCAGGCTGGTTTTATTCCAGCCCATTTCCCTCCAGCCCATTCCCCTCCAGCCCACTCCAGGAGATGATTATGAGTTGATTTCTCCGCAGGAAAACCACCCAGTCTAATTGATAGAAACTACAGATCCTTACATAAAGTTCATCATGGTACAATGGGAACAGCCAATCAAAAAGTTCTGCCCTTTCACAAAGTGTTTGCACTTTGGGGTTTTAAAAATGAATAGACACAAAATATAATCAGTAATGACACATAAAAGGCAGAGCAAAGTACAAAAGAACAAACAGAAAACAGATATTGAAAAGAAGATATTGAAAAGAAGAACAGATATTGAGAAGAAAAAGCAGAGGAAAAGCATCTAAAATCAATATATGAAGAGAAAAAATATGGAAGAAAATAAGGATATTTGAAAGGATGGATAAAGTAAAAAGACTCCTAAAAATTAAAAAATATAATATGAAAAAAAAAGCTTCAAAGAAATTTTGGAACAAAAATAACAAAATGTCTCAAAACTGCCTCAAAAAATTAGATAATTAGGATAAATACAAGCGGCCAAAAGGTGGAACAGAGTTTCCAATTGAGAATTCTATGACAAGCCAAACTGTCACTGAATGTGAAGGTAGACGAAAGCTATTTTCATAAGAGTAATGTCGTCAAATGGTTCCCTCCCATTTTCTAGTTCTTGGGAAGATACTTAAAAACTGAACTATGGCACACACTTTTAATCCATCCCAGTGACTCTGGAGGCTAAGGCATGAAAACCCAAAGTTCAAGGACAGCCTGAGCAATTTAGTGAGACCCTGTCTCAAAATAAAAAATAAAAATGGCTGGGGACGTAGCTCAGTGATAGACTACCTCTGGGTTCAATCCTCAGTACCAGGAAAAAAAGAAAACCTGAACCATTGCTTCATGTGGACAGTGAGGGGGAAGCAGAATAAAAGAAGTCTCAAGACAATAGAAGTCCATCAGTCCACAAGAGGAACCACTTTAACAAGAAAAATTGTTTTACTTATGCTTAACATGAAAAGTTAATATGCCCATTGTGACTGTCAGTATGTGAATATGTTACCTAAGATATGAATTAAAATAGTCTTCTTGAAAATAGGAATCTCATTAACTGAAAGGAATGAAGATGGAATGATTGATTTCATACAATGTTTGTCAGAAGGATAATTAATACTTACACTAATATTTCTTCAGTTATGTTGAATGTGAGTACTATACTGCTTTGGATAGTCTCCTATGACAGCATGTATTCCCTTTATGTCTCAATTTAACATAACAAAATCCTACATTTTCAAAATTTCCTAACACATTTATATTCATTCACATATAGTGAATCCAAAATGTTTGAAAAACTGATATTGAATGCTTTATTTTTCTCTTCAATGAAAGTTTAACACAAAAATTTATTTTCAAATATCAATTCAAATGATGCTGTCAAATAGGGAAAATCAGATAATGTTTTGATCCTGGTGGTTTTATTAATTATAACAGGCAGTAAGGCATGTTTATGTTTTTATTTGTGTTTTCAACATGCAATGTAAATAAGAACACCTCCAGATATTCTTTTGGCAGGCACAAAAGCTGTTTATTCGACAGATGATATAGACAATAATGTATGGCTCATAATTAGGGAGAAAGCTGCAGCTTAAGAAGTTCTGATGTCAAACAGTTTGTGTGTAACTAAACTAAGGCTGCTAGTGAATGGCAGCTTCAAAACATTTTAAACATGTGGACCAAAAAATTGAATTTTTATTATTGTAAATGAAAAAGGAAGATTTCTGGAGGAGCTAGACAACATACTGCAATCCAGGCTTGAGTGAGTTGAGGAAGAATGGTGTTGTATAAATAGAAACCTGCTCTTCCATGCATGGGCCAATTCTTTGCCTCAAGTCCTCAAGCACAACACAATCTATGTTGAAGTACAAGGTAATTGGAGAGACAAGTGTAGCTGTATGGAACACAGAGTGTGCAAAGAACATTGTTGGGAGACACACACATTCAATTTAATTACCAGTCAGTATGACAAGCATAAAACCTTTAGCTGTGCCAATTAATGATTGATATTGGCATATCTAAAACTTAAGCCAGGTCTTGGTACTGAAAAATAAAGATAAAGCCTCACTTCCAATTATTTTGGGATCTTATTCAAAATGTTGAGTTGTCTTTTTTATTTTCAATGAAATTGATGACTAGAGATTGATCTTGAGAAGTTCAGAAATACAGAAGCAAGTATTCGTTTGTCAATTTCGTCAAATCACATTGCTATAGCTCTCAACAGCTAGATTTGTATAGTAAATCTCCCCTTATCCATGATCCCCAAGGGATTCCTTAAACCATGGATAGTAATGAGCTCCATATATACTGTTTTTCTTATGCTCTGTGTAACTGTTAACTTATAAATAAAGATTAATTTATAAATGAGGCACAGTAAGAGATTAACAATAATACCTTAAAATAAAATAGAACTATTATGGAAATACATTAATAAAAGGCATTCAGGGGAAACAATACTTCAAATTTTGAATTTTGTTCTATTTCTGAGCTAGATACATGTGGTAAGATGCTCTCTCACCATGCTGGGCAGATGCAGTGAGCCACTGCTCCTAGTCAGTGACTAGGGGGTTAGCAACTGATGCTATAGAGTGTACTGATACTATGATGAGCCATACTTCAGATGTATAAAATGCATTTTTGATTCTATATTTTCAGCTTAAAATGTTGCACTGTACTTTTCAAAGTCCAGCAAGCAAAGAAAGCTTACCACATGTACAGGGGAAGAAAAGAAAATCCCATTTTCCTGATTTAAGTCTTAATTGGATATTTTAAATGAATGTTTGGTGGAATTTGGAGCCCTGTAGAGGCAAAAAGTTTAGACCGTCTTCTTGTTTCTAAAATTAAATAGTAAAATATCTAAAATGGTCATTAAATTGATGTAATAATTTGATTTTCTTCAGACATGAAGCTGTAGTTAGACATAATTAGCAATAGGGGCTGGAGCCGTGGCTCGGTGGTTACAGCACTTGCCCGGCATGCGCGAGTATCGGGTTCAAACCCCAGCACCCACGTACACAACTAAGTGTCAGAGCAATGAAAGCCATGAAAAACTCAATAAAAATTGATTCTTTAAAAAAAAAAAAGAAAAAAGAAATAGTTAGCAATAGCATTTGTTGGGAATTCAACAACTCAAAACACGTCCTACATGCTCTGAATGCACTGATGCTTAGCAGTACTGTGACATATAAGGACAACACCATTCTCGTGCCATATATGAAGAATTGAGGCTCATTTTCTATTCACTTTAACATACATAATTTAAGGAAAAGAACATGCGTAATCTAAAGTAAAAAAGAAATATTGTATGCTAATGTGTAACATCATCTTCGGTTCATGACAGCTAGGAAGTAGAGCAGGGGCACTTCAGGAAGAACCACCTTTCCAGAGCACATCCCTAGTGACGCACCTCCTCCAGCCAGGCCTCACTGGCCTAGTGTTACCACCAGGTTCTAACTAGCACGGATTGATTAGTCAGAAGTCTCAAGATGTAATCACTTTAGCTCTTAACCTTCATGCATTAACACTGGAGCCTTTTGAGGACATCTCGGCTCTGATCGAAAATAAGGACATAGATGATTCAGGTCATTAATTCCAGACACATAATAATGCGAGAAGACATTTATACTCAGGAAAGTTTTAGGTATAGGAAAATTATATGATATAGAAAAGTTATCTGCATAGGCTTCTATTCATCCAATTTGTATTGCATTTAGTTATATCTAGTTATTTATAAGTTATTTATAGCTTATATAAAACATTTTAAAATCAATTCATGTGCTTTTTTATAAGGGAAAATGAATGAGAAAAAAGGAAAGAAGAAAAGAAGAATGGATGAATAGAGCAGAGCAGGTACATTGTTACTTTCCTTTTGAAACACTTATCATAAAGAAAAATTTAATTCCTTTTTTCTTATAATTATTAATGAATAGTAGTTAGACAAGTTAATGTGTTTCACTGTGATATTTCCACATACGAACAAAATTGGCTTTTATGATATTCCCCCTTTCCCAGTGCCCTCCCTTGTCCCCCTCTCTCTCACTTCATTTAATTTACAAACTCTTGGGATTATTTGTTATTATAGAATCTTACACATTTTAGGTATTTATTTAAGAAATCACTATGTATTGAATGCCATAGTTGTGTAATATTGTATTTTAACTGCTTGAACTTTTGGTTATAAAGAAGACAAATTACATCTCTCAAGAATTTTCAGCATCTAATTCTACTTCATCTACTTTGTTTCTTAAACAATTGTGAAGGGGTTGGAGCAGAATCTCACTGCTGATAGTGCTTGCCTGGCATTCGTGAGGACCCGAGTTCAAACCCCGGCACCACCATGTACACAACAAAGTATCGGAGCTAAGAAAGCCACATGATAAATTAATAAAATTGATTCTTTCTTCCTCTCTCTCTCACTGTCCCTCTCTCACTTTAAAACAAAAATTATCCTGAAGACTATTTCAAGTACTATATTAGAATGGAAAATAATGCATCCAATTCAAATGACATTGTGGATTTGTAAACCATATACATTTTAAAGAATGACTTCATGAGTAGAAGACCAGTCAGGTGGGAGAAAAAAAGCTTATTTTGTACGTAAATATATGAATGTGACTTTATTTTTATTGACATCTCCTAGTTGAATTAACCCATATCATAGTTAAAAAACAATTTTATAAAGTAATAGTGATAAAACTATGTTGATGAATTTACGATGTGTGAAGATATGATTTGAAAGATAATAATAAAAAAAGAGGGGAGGAGAGAACAGTGCTACAGTGAAGCAATGATTTCATGTACTATTTAAATCATGCTGTATTTATCCAAACTAGATTGTTAAGATGTTATCATTGTTGCTATTGTTTTGTTGGTGGGTTGTTTGTTTCCAGGGTCTTCCACTCTATCTCTGAACTAAACTCTCAGCCTCAAGATGATATCTGTATTTTCCCATATAACTACTAAGAAACTACTTAAAAAGTAGTAAATGAAATGAGGGAATTAAAATGGTACATTATCTATTAATACAATTATTACTTCTATATAAATGCATATATATTTTATATAATGCTTATATGATACAAATGTATAATATAAAAGAACAAATTAATGTGGAATTGAATAACATAAGACATGCAGAAAAATAAGATATTAGACATAGAAAATGAGTAAAAATTGCAGATCTAGGTCCATCAATTACATTAGATATATATGGACTAAACATTCTTATGAATAAAGAAACATTGGCAGGACAGTTCTATAAAGATGATCCCTTGTATGTTGTGTAGAAGAGACAAATTTTGGTTTCAAAGACACAAATAGGTTGACCATAAAAGAATGGTGAAAAGCATACGGTGCAAGCAGTAGCCAAAAGAAAGATAATGAAAACCGTAATGTTAAACAAAATAGATATTAAGATAACGTTACCACTACAGACAAAAAGTTTATTTGACAATGGTTAATGGGATCAATGGGTTTAATCCAGAAGACATAATGTTTGTAGTAGTGGATGCACATGAGAGCAAAGCCTCATATTATATGATGCACAAATAGAATTGAAGGGACAATTAGATAATTCAGTAGCAATTATTGGAGATTTCAGTATCAGTTTCAATACATGGTAGGAAGATTACCACTTAAATATAAAATTATAAAACACTCTAGATAAAATAGTCTTATTAGATATCTGTAGAACACTCCACCCCACAAATGCCCCATGAAATTTCTTCCTCAGAGCTCATGGACGTTCTTAAGGATAGAACATGTGAGACCATGATGCATGCGTCAATAAACTGAAGAGACAATATCATGCCACATACATTCTCCAACACAGGATTTCATTAGAAACCAGTGAGAAGGGAAGTTTAAAATTCAACTCAATAACCAATGAGTTGAAAACACAAGAATGCAAATTAAAAGATTATTTGAAATGAATTAAGACAAAAATATTATGCATCAAAATTATGGAATACAAAAGTATAGTGTTTAGAAGGAAATTTATAGTTAAAACATTTGTTTTTAAGAAAGGAAAAAGATGTTTAATCAATAAGCTAATCTTCTGTCTTTTTTAAAAAAACAGAAGGAGAGTGAGAAAGAGAGAGAATTAATCTCTATTGAGTTTTTCACATGGCCTTCTTTGCTCTGACACTTAGTTGTATAAGTGGGTGCTGGGGTTTGAACCCATGTACTAGCGCATGCCAGGCAAGCGCTATAACCACCAAGCCACCGCTCCAACCCCTAATCTTCTGTCTTAAGTTACTAGAAAAGAGTAAACTTCAATCAAAGAAATCAGAGCAAAGAAATAGTAAAGACTAGAATGAAATAAATAAGGAATAGAAAAACTACCGTGGAAAGAGGGAACACCATGTATGAATGTAAACAAGATTGTTTGAATTGATGCAAAATTAACACTCAAATCAATTGCATTTCTACATCTAACAATAAGATTTAATAGAGACCAACATGATGCTATTTGGTGGAAACCAAAATTTTAAACATAATACCCCTTATAAGTGATTCGAAGAAAATGAAACAGTAAGATAAAGGTTCTCCAAAATATACACAGGACCTTTATACTGAAAACAATTAAACAGTAATAAAAGAAATAAAAGAAGGTATAAATAAGTGGAGAGACATTCTGTAATCATGGATGGAGGGACTAAATATAATAAAAAGGACAGATCTCCCTAAAGTGATCTGAGTGGGACAATTCCCCACAACACTCCGGTTGGGTTTTTGTAGAGAGAGATTAGTTCATTCTAAAATTTACATGTAATGGCAAAGTACCTGCAATAGCGGAAACTATTTTAGATTGTGTACAGAGAAATAACAGGAGAATCACTCTGTTGAAAGTTAAGGCTTCTGATATAGGCACGATAATGTAGACAGGAACATATTCCTCTAGGAATAGAAACAAACTAATAGAACATAATAGACATCCAGGATGCAGACCCACACAAAAGTGTCCTACTGATTTTTGTCAAAGGTAGAAAAGTGATTAAATGGAGGAGGGCAACCTTTTCAAGAAATGGTTTGGAGACAACTGGACACCCATTCACGAAAGAATGAATCTTGTTATAAACCTCATACCGTACACAAAGGTGAGCATAATAGAAAAAATAGAGATAAATATAAAATATTATAAACTATTAGGGAATCACTTAGAGGTAAATCTTTAGGACTTAAGGCTGGACAAAGGATATTTAGACTTGATACAAAAAAAATCTCTGAAGAAAAATTAATAAATTTGGCCTTATCAAAATTGAATACATCTATTCTAAAGAAGATTTTGTTTAAAAAGTGAAAAAATAGAGAAAATGTTTTCAAATCAAATGTCTGAAAAGGATCTCTAAACAAGAATATGTAAAGAATCTTCAAAATTTAAACTTTGTAAAATAAATAAATAGCAAATGGGCAGAAACAGACATTTAACCTAAAGAGACATAAAAATTACAAACAAACATATGATATTATTAGCCATGAGGCCAACAAATTAAAACCAAAACAGGATATCATTACACACTGATAAAAATAGCTAAAATTTAAAAATAGTGATAATACCAAATGCTAGTACAGATGCAGAGAAACTGCATCGCTCATATGTTGCTGGTTAGAATGTAAAGTGTCATGCACTCTACAAAGTAGTTTGGGAGATTCTTCTAAAACCCAAAATATGCTTACATTAAACAGCAATTTTGCACTTGGGAATCTCTACCAGAGGAATGAAAAATTATGTTAATATAACAACATATACAAATACTCATAGCAGGTTTATTTATAATATTTAAAAACAAAAGCAAATCATATGTATTTTAATGGATGCATAGTTAACATACTGTGGTATTTCCACACCATGAAGAAATGAACTTTTTATACTTACAGGCAACTTGTATAGAACTCAAGGGAATTACGCTAAAGGAGAAAAGACCTATCTCCAAAGTTTACTCATTGAGTGGCTCAATTTGTATAATATACTTGAAATAAAAAATTTTCAGATATGGTGAATGAATTTGTGGTTGCCAGAAGTCAAGGACTAAGAATTGAAAGGAAAGGAACTATCAAGGGGAACTTGAGGAAGCTTAGGTATGATAGAAGAGCTCTGTATCTTGGTTGCAGTGATAGTTACATGATATTACACGTGTGATGGATAAATTGCTATACACACATAACTGAAAGCATCTATAATTCATGAAATATGAACAAGTTATATGTATTGTATCAATGTCAGCTTCCTGATTTGTAAATTATAGTATGCAGGATATTATCATGGGGGAGGAAGGGGTCAAGGGCATACCACCAGGTCTCCACGCGCATGTCTTGACAACTTCCTCTGGATCTATAATTCCTTCAAAATAAAAATGTCCTTTAAAAAGGTGTAATAGATATTCAAAACTTATCCCCTCCTACTCATTTTATTATTGTCTGTGCTTTTGAATTTTTTGTTTCTTTTGTATCTAAATAGAAAAAATACTATATTAGGGAATATCTCCTTCCATTTTTGTGTTCATTAAAATTCCATGGGTAGCTTGAAATCATTCATGGTAGGAGCATTTATACCATAGAAATTGACAAATGCTACAAATCAAGAATTGACTTATTGCTTTATTGATTTGAACTCAAGGACAAAATGTTAACCATTTAGATAAAGCGTGTAAGTATGTCATGTCTATAACTGCTACATTGTGAATAACAAAAATAAAAATTGAGGAAATATTTTTCCTAGTATTAAAACTATAATCTGTGATATCAAAATGCAATTCACATCATTGAATATGGCTTCATTTTCATCTAACACATTAGTTTTAATAAAATAATCAACCAGCATTCTTGTATAAAATACACTTAGATTGCTGGTTCTTAAACATTTACCAGCATGCTGCAGCTTACAATGATCATGTGGTTCTATTTCTGAAGGAACTCACAACTGGATTTATGTAAGTAAGGAAACTGAGTGTCCGGATCTCAGTGTTGGAATTGGAACTTCTTCAGTTACAGAGCATGCTGGGAATTCAGTTGCTTGCAAGAAAGGAATAAAATGAGCCACAAATGGAATTTTAGGCAACTCATATGATTTAGGCAAACAACACGTAGGTAAAGATGGGCATGCACTTGCCCAGATAAATCTCATCAATAATATTTTGTAGATTATACAAACTCAAATCATATTAAAACTACTTGACATTTTTCTAGATTGGGGAATAAATAATAGCACAGTGTGCATGTCACCACCCTGTCTCATGGGCGCTGTTGAGAGAAAGAAGAAAGAATCCCACAAATAATTAAACATGAGAGCATTCAGAGCTTACAGAAGCCTAGGTTGGCTTAATCATCCACATTATGTGATTTCACATCTCACTTATTAGGTGACGCCACTGTAGATTAAAAGCACCCTAGGAAAAATGCATAAACTATTCTAGGATCTTCTCACTCCCTCTAAACTCCAAATGTACTGGTGGTGTTCATGATGTCTTCTGTGTCTGCTTTCTCTCCATCGCTTATATGTGCGTTAGTTTGGGCTACAAACGCTTCATGCCTGATTTAGGCTAAAAATTCCTACTCCCTTTGCTTTCTTTCAGCCTTACACCTTTCTAACCATACTTTACACAACTGCCAATACATTTTAGTGGAAGCTAGACTACAATGTTGTACCCCAATAAACCATGTTTGCTGCTGTTTAGGGCCTCCTATAGCCCTTTTCCACATTGGTCCTGGTCCTGGCATTTGCTTTGATCAATGAAATTGAGTAGAAGCGACAGTATATATAACCAATAAAACTTCTTTTTAAGAAATATGCAGCTTCCACTTTCACTGCTTTGAATGTTTTTCCTTGAAGCCAGCTACCACATTATGTGGAAACCAAAGACTCATGCACGTTTTTAAATGGAGGGGAATCAAAGCTCTAGCCCAAAACTTGACCTGAGTTCTAGTAGCCAGTGACTTAGTCTGCTTTCTGTTGCTGTAACAAATATCTAAGACTGGGTAATTCGTAAACAGCAAGAGTATTTTTGGTTCACATTTCTGGAGACTGGAAAGTACAAGAACATGTCTCCAGCATCTACCTGGCACCTAGCGAGGCCTCCTTGCTTCATTATAACCATACCCAGAGCACCACATTGGTAGACAGAGCAAGTATGTTAAAGAGGGCTTATTTTTCTAACAAAGATGCTCCTACTTTAACTCATAATCCATTAATGTCTAAATGAACTCATTCATTCATGCAGACTCTCCCAAATGTCCTACCAAAAACCTCTTAAAGATTCCATCACTCAACACTGCTGCATTGGGGACCAAGTTTCCAACACATGAGCTTTTGGAGAACACAGGCAAAGCAGTCAGCACTAATTATCAGCATGTTCGTGGAACCATTTGTGTATTTAAACTGTCTCAGACTTCAGCTCATCTCCTAGTAAGCAGCAGAAACACCTATTCAACTCAGAAAGTAGTGAGAAATAGTAAAATTTCCTGTTTTAGGATTCCAAGTTCATTTAGTTAATTGCACAGTTATAGATAACTGAAGCAAAACATTGGTACCAAGAAGCAGGGTAACAATATAACTAAAGCCTAAAACACTTGTCATTAGCTTTAGGTCCAGAGAGAAGGAGGGGCCAAAAGAGTTTTTAAAAGAATATTATTGGAAAGTAGACACATAAGGAATACTTTGATATTGGAAGATTGAGAAAAGCTGACCCACATTAGATAGTGACTAGAGATAGTGTGAAGCTAGGAAAAAAATATGTAATGAATTTCTGGAATTAGCTAATGTTTCCAGATATAGCACCTTTATTTGGTTTTGTGTTTTTTGTTTCTCATATGATGAGGATGAGATACAGAGATGAAATAAAGAAATAATGTTCAATATTCAACCAGAAGGTAAAGGAAAGATTTTCAACCAGTTCATCTAGGATTAGAAAAGAAAATTTTTTTTTAATTATAAGGATTCATCCTGGAGAAGATTACCTAAGAAAAAACAAAATCTGAGAGCAGAGATCCATTAAACATGGCCTTGTACTCAATATCAAATGGAAGATGCATCTATAAGGTCTTGTGCCAAGATTTTGTAGACCTAGTTAAATAACACAGCTTCTGAAATTGTAACAGTGTTTTTCATAACACTAAACTCTCTGCATACTATGGAATGGAACCTGTGTGAGTATCATTTTTTATGTAATGGTGTGAATTATCATTTGACACACAGAAAATCTACACAGTTACAAAATAATTGTATCACTTGACCTTAAACAAATATAAATCAAAATGAAAGGAAGACACAGGGCTTCCCAAACTTCTGAAGTGTGATCCCCATTTCCTGATATTCATCCCTTGTATAATTCCCTCCCCTTGAGTGTGGGCTAAACCCAGTGATTTGCTTCTAATATTGATGATGATAAAAGTAAAAATTGAGGAATGTTACTGTCAATATTAAGTTACAAAAAGACTCTGGCTCTATCTTATTTTCCTTTTTTGCTCTCACTTGCTCTGTTTGATAGAAATTAGGTGCAACATTAATACCTGCCCTATGGAGAGGGCCATGTGTCATGGAATGAAAGTAGATGTGTAGTCAATCGTCAATAAGAAATAAAGACCCCTAAGACCAATGGCTCACGTGGAACGTCCTGCCCATATCCCCATAGTGTGAACATAGAGGAGGATCCAGCTCTATCTGAGCTTTGAGATGACTGCAGCCCCAGAGAACACTTTGATTGCATCCTAGTAGACAAACTAGATTAAGAGGACCTAGCTAAGTTGTTACTGAACTTATGAGCTACAGAAACTATGAGGTAATAAAGTCTTATTGTTTCAAGTTCTAAGTTTGCAGGTAATTTGTAGCACAGCCATGGATAGGAGGCTTCCTCCAATGTAGGAGGAACCAGGTTGAGAAAGGTTCTCAGCTTCAAATACAACCCATTTCTTATGTAAAACTAATCAGATTTCGAATGTGAAATTGAGTCTGAATATGGAACAAACAATTATAGATAACTACCCCAAGAGAGCAAAACTGAACCCTAACCAAAGAACAGGTGTCATGTACCAGTTGGATTTCAAAATTGTTATGGACCATTAATTGATTCTACATCTTCCATGTTTTCTCTGTTTTTTGAGCAGACATGTCCATTGTGGTTTTTCTATTTCCCATCTTTCACCATGCTATGTCAATATATTCATTTTAGTTTGAGAGGATATTCCACCACATCAATCATACCACAGCATGATGGATGTTACCAAGTAGACTTTTGCCTGATGTCAAAATGGAATGAAAGGGGGTGTTATAAGAAGTGAAAGTGTTTTGCATTTTGCAAGGATATGAGCTGTTAGAGGCTGGAGAATCAACTCTAACATCTGTTCTCAACATAATAGATCCTGGGCTGGAGCAGTGGCTCAGTGGTTATGGGACTTGCCTGGCATGCACGAGGACGCAGGTTTGAGCCCCAGCATCATGAACACAGTGGAGTGTCAGAGCAACGAAGGCCACATGAAAAACTGAATAAAATTGATTCTTTCTGTCTTTCTCACTGTCCCTGTCTCTTGAAAGAAAGAAAGAAAGAGAAAGAAAGAAAGAAAGAAAGAAAGAAAGAAAGAAAGAAAGAAAGGGAGAGAGAAAGGGAGAGAGAAAGAAAGAAAGAAAGATCCTGATGTTGATGCCCTGGTGTGGTCCAGGTTCATATTGAATCTAGCTGTCCTTTGACTCAATCTTATAAAAGGCAGAAGAAATGGCCTTTTATAAGATTACTTATAAAAAGTTACTCTCTAACTTTGAAGGCAGAGTCCTGAGACCACAACTGTATTTTGCCACTTGGATTCCATTTTGAATTAGGCTACCATATTCTAAGGAAGGCTAACCAACCGTGTGGAGCAGCCAGAGTTAACTAAGGCTGTAATAACAGTCAGAAACTAGCTCCCAGTCAAAATTCAGAACAAACCTCATAAATATACAGATAATATCATATTGATCTTGCCAGTCTAGAAGCTTCATGTAAATCAGAAGAAACAGTCAACCTGCAGATTCCCAGAAGTAATAGATTGTTGTTATGTGAAACTACTACATTTTGGCATTTATATTTTGAAGAAGTGTTTAACAAAAATACTTCTAAATTATAGATCTGTAAATACTTTTTTTAAATTTATAATTTATTCAATAACTCTGTAACATCAGAAAAGTTCCTATTTCCTCAGAATGGAATCCAGAGCCCTGCTAGACATGGTTCTTCCTGCCCAGGAATATTGACTCCCCTCACTCCTTTATCACACTTACCTGTTAATGTGCTTACCCTGTATTCCATCCTACTATCTGCATGTTGTCCTTTCTACTTGAAATGCTCTTCCACCTCTATTCTTCTCATTTCAATTACCAAATCAATAGGGCCTTCCCTTTGCATGGAAAATTTCCTGATGGTTCTAGGTCAAGTTGAATACTTTCTAAAATGCATTCACAAACTTGGAAATATCTCTTTTAATGCTTTTATTACATTCTGCTATAATTTTTATTCACTTAACTGACTATTGAATCATGGCTAATTATTTTCCTACCACCAAACTTCACAAAGTACTTAATGTTTTAAGTGAATAAATGAACAAACCATATTAATACAAAAGTCCAAACTTTGAGACATGAAGATGATTTCCAATAATTAGAATTCCATGAGTTAAAGTAAACCCTTGTACAACCAAAGACTGCTTCTGCTCCTTTCTAATTCATTTCAATTCAATTTGTTGAGGTTAAAAACCTCAAATATTACTCTAATAGTTACCATTGTTTTGTTATGATAAATAATAGTTCAGTAGTGGCTAGAGTTAATTGTGTGCTTAACGTATGCCAGAAATTTGTCTAAGAACTATGTATTTAATCCAAATTACAACCCTAGAAGAAACATATTATTTTCACTGTATAAAGTATGATAATATGTAAGATAATATCATCTCATGTTACAGATGAAGCAGAAGTTAGTAAACCATCCAAGATCCCATAGCTGTTAGGGGGTAAAACTGAGGTTCAAACCTGCCAGTTAGTTGGTCTCCTGAGCCCACATTCTTAACCAATATTTAATGTTTTCTATCCCAAAGATTATGTTCTCTTGAGCACAGTGAAAAAATATTTTATTTTATTTGCTCACAAATTCCTCCACCTTTTGCAATGTACATGGAAAATTCTTAAATTGCTAATGCTGCACATCCATTTCCTTAAAGGTAAAATAAGCTGAAATGACTTCTTATTGCGATTACATCTAAATAACAAATATCAGGAAGTATTTTGTACAGTTTGAATCTTGAGGCTTTTTTTTCAGATCTGCTATCCCATGATTGCTTGTCTTAAGTCACCTTGCTACTTCTCAGTCATGACTTTTCAAGCATCTTATTTACATTAGTAAATGCATTCTAAATCATAATAAATTTTCCAGATTCTGCCTCCTAAAAGGAAAAAGAAACCATACTCTCTAAGGGTACTTTATGTAATTGAATAATAGACATTGATTTATTAGACTTTAATTTACTCATCTTAAAATTAAGTTATTCAGTTTCCGTAAAACCAGAGGGAAGGGCAAGAATCAGAGCAAGCAAAGGCCCAAGCCCGTCTTCACTGCTCTCAACCAAAGCAGATCTGGTCTCCTCTGATTTACACACTTAACCTTCTGAAATACTCATTGAGCCCTGGACATAAACAGCTCCCTGTGCGAGGCAAAGGGCAGCAGCATCCAGACACTGAATAATTCCAGTCTGCAGCACAGGGGAGACAGTTATGAAAGGATTGAAAATCTTGGTAAAGGTTGTGAAGACAAAGAACAGGATATAAAAAAAAGAGGATAGCTAGGGGGAAATGGTGGCTAGGACAGTCAGAGAAGACCCTACTGAGGATGTGATATGTAAATGAGCCGGGGATGATGAGAAACAGGGAAGAGAGGGCCAGGGCAAGAGCAGGCTAAGCAAAAGGCACTATGCCCGCACTGTGGAATGGCTTCATGCTGAACTGAGCTTCATGCTTCTGGGAATCATATGTAATTGTCAAGGTATCCTAGTCAAAGCTTCAAAATTGTTTTCTAAGGTCTTCACCAGTCCCCTCCTTATATGCTGGACAGTCATCTGACAAGCATTACAACAGGTGAATAAACCAAGGCTCCTGGGTCAATTCAGTGCACCATCAGTCTTTCTTCAGCCTTCACACTAAGAATATTTTTACATTTTGAAATAGTGAAGACAAAATTTAAAGACTATTTCATGACCCAAGAAAATAAAACGAGCTTCCAATTTTGTTGTCAATATCTATTTTTCTAACTTCAACATTCTCATTCATTTGTGCACTGTCCATGGGATCTTTCATGCTTTGGTGGCAGAGTTGTGCTGCTATGACAGACATTATCAGCCACAATGCCTAAAATTATATACTGTCTGTAAAACAGAAATGTTTATTGACCTCCTGAAGCAAACATTAATTTGTTCAGGTATTATTAATGGCATTCATATCAGTAATATTAACTCAGTATATACCCATTGTATTGTAATTTTTGATATAATGGAGCTACTTTCTTCTGTGTTTAATTTTTTTAAACCATGCTGTATTTATTTGATTTTTAAACCAATTATTTATTAATTTTATTACATATTTGTCATTCCATTATTTTTCATTATGGAAAATTATCATAAGTAATATATTTCTGGATTTTCTTTCCTGTTCCTACATGAATTAAGTTATAGTAACAAATGCTTTCAGATGTTTGATACTCAGTAAGCCAACTAGTGTATCTTTTATCTTTATGAATATCTTCCCCATTAATACAAAGGATAATCAAAAAACATTATTTCAAAAAATCAACCTTAATTCTTTAATAATTTTCCTAATGTTATTTTAGGATTATTGAAAAGTCCTCTGAAATAATAATACAAAAAGTTAACATTAGGTGTCAGTGTTATACATATTTTGTAGTAAGAGTGTGTCAATAAAAGAAACGTATTGCATGACTGCAGACAGCATTTTCACAGGAAGATTTCAACTCTTGTTATACGCTTGCTCTACCATTTTTTTATTTCTATATTGTGAAAGTGATCTTTATGATTTCTAAAGAATCATAAAATTCTACCATTACAAATCCCTACCATTTTTATGTGTCTGCCGCTTCTGCATTTCTGTCCTATGCCTGTGAATAGGAACGGAGCCTAACTTGGTACTAACAAGATTCTTTCACGTGTTCTACATAATGATCAGACTGAAATTTTAAAGCACAGAACACTTGGTGCCAGGGTGATTTTGTGGGGAGAACACCAGGGACATGTTATAGAGAAGTGGAAAGGATACTGAGCTTAAATTCCTATGCTGATATGTAATGTCCTTGTGATTTGGTGCAATTTTCTTAACCTTGCCTGAGCCTTGCTTTCTAGTTAATATTGGATGGAGAGAAGAATCATCTAGTTTCTACTCCAATTTTTTTTTTTTTTTGGTGAAAGTAATCTGAAACTGTTTTTCATAAGCTATTTGTCAAAGGGTTGGCTCAATGGAGACTCCCCAAGGGAGAGCAGTCCTTTTGTCATTTCTTATGTTTCTTTGGTCTTTAAATTATTGTATGTAAGTAGGTTAATATAACATGTGGAAAAGACTCAGCATGTGACCTTCAGGAGACAGAGGCTTTCAAAGGTGGTCAGGAAGCAATCTTCTGAACCTGGAAGGTCCAATCGCCCCTGTGCCCTGATTAGACCTGCCAGTGCTGCCCAAGACCTCCCTTGAATTCCATGTAAGGATCTGTGACCTTAAGGACCAAAGATAATCAACCCTCTGTGGGACAAATGGAGGTTATATTTTTTAAAAATAAATAAATAAAAGCTTTCTTTAATAACTTAATGATGTAAAATATTATAATCCCGTAGGTATGTGTGTTATGTGGTTTTGTATTGTGTATGTCTCAAAGACCTTTAATCTGTGTTCACATTACCAAGTCCAGAATAAAGAATCAGAGATTAAATGAGACCAAATCTAGTCAATATTCTCTATTTCTCTGAAAATGATGCAATTTTAGTTCACTTTGGTGTTAATTTTCTGCTTTTAATGCATTATCTATACTCAATATATAAGCAGAAAAGGATCTCTAAAGGTATAAAAACTATTTTGAACCTGAATGAAACAATAAGGGAAAAATAAGCACCTAGTAAAATACAAGGCAAAGAACATAAAAGGTAATACACATACGCATGTAAACCTTACATACAAATAATACATGCTTAATAAAATGTTCAACCCCACTCATACACAATACAGTAAAAAGAAAAATGCTGAGGTTGGAAAATTAACTGCTACAAAGTGATCATTACTTTTCTTCCTGTCTTTGAATGAAAGTATTGGATTAAAAGTGGTGTAGGGTTCTTATGTATCCCTCTTCATTGAGAAGTGGAATCTCTCTTTCTCTTGAATCTGAGCTGACTTCAGTGATGCCATTGACCAAAGGGATGTGGGCCTTTTGTGGCAGTCACAGAAGCATTGCAGTTTACACGCTGGTCTGTTAGAGCACTCTCTCTCGAGGGGAAGCTGGTTTCCATGTCAGAAGCCCCACTGCCCTAAGACTCTCAGCTGGAGAAAGTGCTCAGAGTGGCATTCCCACCAGCAGAGCCTGTGGAAGGAACCCCCTGCTAGCTATCTCCACTCGTGGGACTTCAGGTAGTAGCAGGGGAAAACCTTAAGTTGTTTTTCAACGTATGAGTTGATGGTAAAGAAAAAAGAAAAATATTGAGATATTACATTCAATTATGAAAAAAATTGACTGCTTTTCTTCCACTCCCAGTAAATTTCTGTGTTCCAAAGCCCTATGAAGCAACTTAAATACATTTGGTTTAAAAATCTGATCTGAGAAAAATACATTCGAAGTGAATTCACGTGAAGCTATTTATTGTTTTTTAATTTATTGCACTTCATGTGAATACTGTATTTGTATATAGACTTTACTACAGGTATATTAATGAACTTAAATGGTACTGTCCTAACCCCACTGGGCATGATATGTAGTATACAAAATATGTTTCATGTTACTTTGTAAACTCAGAAAAATTCTTCATAACAAATGGATTCAAATATTTCAAATAGGGGCTGGAGCGGTGGCTCAGCGGTTTCGGCGCTTGCCTGGCAAGCACGAGGACCCGGGTTCAAACCCCAGCACCACGTACACAACTGAGTGTTGGAGCAACTAAGGCCATGTGAAAAACTAAATAAAGTTGTTTCTCCCTTTCTCTGTCTCTCTCACTGTCCCTCTCTCTTTAAAAAAAAAAAAAATATATATATATATATATATATATATATATTTCAAATAGTAGGTTGAGAGTCTCCATCTCAGGAGCCAGGCTGCTGGGTTCAATTGTCAACTCTGCCACTTATTAATGTATGACTATAGACAATTACATATCTCTCTGTACCTCAATTTCCCCATCTATAAAATGGGGATAGCAATGGTACTTCTCTTATAAAACTATTGTGAAGATTGAATGAGTATACACATGAAGATCAATTAAAAATTATCAGACTGGGTTAGGGATGTAGCTCAGCCATAGAGTACTTATCTAGTGCACATGAGGTTCTCAGTTAGATCCCCAGCACTGCAAAACAAACAAAACCATACCTGACTCAGAGTGAAAGCTTAACGAGTTATTTATTATTGACATCTGTAGCTAAGGAGAATGGGGAACAGAAATTTCAATGTCCTTATAGTATCTAGGGAGAAGAGTTCGTTAACCACCCATTTGTCCTTCTTGGATTTTGCAAATATGTCCTTTCCCCTGTCTGGACATTTTTCTTGCTGGATGCTATTTCTGATGTACAGTTTGAGAAATCAATGTAGCATTTTAATTCCCTTCTACCTTCTTTTTCCACCTGGAAGAGGTGTTAATCCCTAAGTCTGTGAACACTAATAATCACTCCTGGGGAAATCAGGACTAGCTTGGAGCCTCTCCTTTCCCACATAACTTGCAATGCCACCATTTCTGTATTCCTGTAGCCACCCCAGGTTGGTGTAGGCCACTCTGCTGGACAGGTTTCCTCCTAGAGTTCTATAAAGGGATCAAAGCAAAAGCCATCCCTTTCTTTGTGCAATCAAACTATCTAGGAATTTTCTCCTGCTTCCCTTTCTCCCCAGT